>VYZP01077279.1:0-142429 GCA_013400635.1 Hypocryptadius cinnamomeus | reverse complement strand
CATCCCGAGCGCGGCGCGGTCCCGGCCCCGGCAGCCGCCGTGCGCGGCTCGGTTCCCTCACGGCGCCCGCGGCAGCCGCGGTCCCTCTCCTGCCCGTCCCGCGAATTTGAAAAGTGGCCGCCCGCTGCCCTCTCGGTGCAGCCGAGCCCCCAGCCCCAAGACGGGGAGATTTTGCCCCGCTACCGCTTTCTCCTGCCCCGGCTCGGACGGTGTTTCCCCGTGGAGCCGGTGCGCTTCACTCCGTGCTGATTCCCGACTGTCAGTCCCCCGACACACCCCCGCGCTCCAAGATGTTTGCTCCGCGGATCTTCCCTCAAACATCAGGTGCTGGACTTTGCCTCCCTGCACCCACCCCTCCTCGGCCTTCCAGCAGATACTTGTGCTTAATCATAAAATAGCGATTCCAGGGGAGCACCCTTCATCCTGCAAACTTCTCTGTAGTGCTTTCAAAGGAGATTTCTGTCCGCTTCACAGTCGTGTTAAAGGGAAAAAGGCAGGGACGCAATAGATGGCTCCAAACCTGTGCGGACTTGTCCCATTGCTTGCCCCCAAAAGCCCCAGCTCTCCCTTATCTCTGCCGAGCAGCTGAAAGTTCCTCGGCAGAGCTGCTTTCCCTTGCCCGGGAGCGCTCAGCCCCGGCGCCCCGCGCTGGAGCCGCCTCTCCCGGGGCCAGGGGCCCGTACCCCGTGCGGGGGAGAGGGCAGCTGAAGGGCGGGCAGACAGGCTGCCCTGCGAGCTGGGGCAGTCTCCGGAGCTGTCGGCGGGATGTGGGTGCGGGGTTTTGCCCTGCCCTGGGCTGACCTGCCCCACGGAGTGCCCGAGGCAGCAGGTGCGTTCCCAGCCCGCTGGGTCGGTGCTGGTGCGCGGTGCCCTCGCCGGGGATGCTCCCGGGAGGAGATTTCTGCACGGTCGTTTGTGTGGCCTGAGAGTCACGGTTGCTTTATCGCTGTTTTGTGCCCTGGGCAGTGTGAGTTTGGGGGTTTCGAGTGCAGGGGGGCTGCAGGCTTTGCCATGGCCTGAAGGGAGGGAAGGTGGTTGAGCGCCTTCTTCAAAACTGCCTGGGGCACTGAGCCCACAGAGACAGGAAGGGTTAACTTAAAGAGAACAACATGACTCACTTGGTAAATAGTTAATAGAATTGCTGTAACTACTTAAAATGATTTTCCTAAGCAGATGGCCAACTATTAGATAACTCTGTCTTAGGATGTATTTGTTTTCAGGTTTCTTATCAGGCTTGTAAGTCTCAGGCACATGTAACTCAAGAACTGGAGTAATTGATAAATTCATTCTTCTGCATGAGGGAAACTAACAGAGAAAGAGAGAAAGCATGGTCAGCCCCTGCAGTTACAGACACCCCTGGAGCATATTGCCCAAGTCAGGTAGAAAAAGATTAGATAAAGTGACCAGCAAGGATGTGAAAAATATTTCTATTGGATTAGGTCTGTTGAGGAAATACCTTATTTTGAATCTCAATTAAAAAGTCAATATAAACGTAATCATGTACCACAAAAACCTATGGAAACAAAATCCTATCTAATGTGGCAAATGGATTAAATTCTGAATTAACAAGGAAAGCTGTGAACCTCTGAATTTGTAGAGAAAACATGTGGGTACAAACTGCAAACATGTATTTGTGTACATAAAATAAAAATTANGGCAGGAAACGTGGAGTGTGCTGGGGGGATCCTGCCCGCTGGGAATGGGAAACTGCTGCCAAAGAGTCAGTATCTCTGCAGAGAGCTCCTAAACACTTCCAGAGTGGTAATGCACAGGGCTCCTTTCCGTGGGTAGTAGTGGCAGCTGGGAAGAGAAGGAGTGAAGGTGCTGTGTGTGTGCAGCCTGACCCCGTGTCCCCCGCAGCGCTGCACGGGGACACCCAGCCCTGTGTGCTACAGCTGCAGGCTTCGACTCGCTGGGTGGGTTTTCCAGCCTGGAAAGAAGCAGATGCTTAAAATAATGTAGTGAGAAAGCCCTCCTCTCCTCTCCTCCCCTCTGCCCTCTCCTTTTCCCTTCCCTTTTCCCTCTCCTTTCCTCTCCTCTCCTCTCCTTTCTTTCCTCCTTTCATTGTATGCAGATCGAGTCCAGTCAAAGCGCGCTGCTGTCACTCGCAGGTCCCTCACGACAAGCCAGGACTCTCAAGTAAGTTCCCTCTCTCCTGCGGCCCCGCTGCGGGGATGCTCTCCGGGCTGGCCGTGTCGGTGCCAGGTAAAGCTGTGGGGCTGCCGGGTGCCCATCCCGCGGGGCCAGNNNNACATCAGGTGCTGGACTTTGCCTCCCTGCACCCACCCCTCCTCGGCCTTCCAGCAGATACTTGTGCTTAATCATAAAATAGCGATTCCAGGGGAGCACCCTTCATCCTGCAAACTTCTCTGTAGTGCTTTCAAAGGAGATTTCTGTCCGCTTCACAGTCGTGTTAAAGGGAAAAAGGCAGGGACGCAATAGATGGCTCCAAACCTGTGCGGACTTGTCCCATTGCTTGCCCCCAAAAGCCCCAGCTCTCCCTTATCTCTGCCGAGCAGCTGAAAGTTCCTCGGCAGAGCTGCTTTCCCTTGCCCGGGAGCGCTCAGCCCCGGCGCCCCGCGCTGGAGCCGCCTCTCCCGGGGCCAGGGGCCCGTACCCCGTGCGGGGGAGAGGGCAGCTGAAGGGCGGGCAGACAGGCTGCCCTGCGAGCTGGGGCAGTCTCCGGAGCTGTCGGCGGGATGTGGGTGCGGGGTTTTGCCCTGCCCTGGGCTGACCTGCCCCACGGAGTGCCCGAGGCAGCAGGTGCGTTCCCAGCCCGCTGGGTCGGTGCTGGTGCGCGGTGCCCTCGCCGGGGATGCTCCCGGGAGGAGATTTCTGCACGGTCGTTTGTGTGGCCTGAGAGTCACGGTTGCTTTATCGCTGTTTTGTGCCCTGGGCAGTGTGAGTTTGGGGGTTTCGAGTGCAGGGGGGCTGCAGGCTTTGCCATGGCCTGAAGGGAGGGAAGGTGGTTGAGCGCCTTCTTCAAAACTGCCTGGGGCACTGAGCCCACAGAGACAGGAAGGGTTAACTTAAAGAGAACAACATGACTCACTTGGTAAATAGTTAATAGAATTGCTGTAACTACTTAAAATGATTTTCCTAAGCAGATGGCCAACTATTAGATAACTCTGTCTTAGGATGTATTTGTTTTCAGGTTTCTTATCAGGCTTGTAAGTCTCAGTCACATGTAACTCAAGAACTGGAGTAATTGATAAATTCATTCTTCTGCATGAGGGAAACTAACAGAGAAAGAGAGAAAGCATGGTCAGCCCCTGCAGTTACAGACACCCCTGGAGCATATTGCCCAAGTCAGGTAGAAAAAGATTAGATAAAGTGACCAGCAAGGATGTGAAAAATATTTCTATTGGATTAGGTCTGTTGAGGAAATACCTTATTTTGAATCTCAATTAAAAAGTCAATATAAACGTAATCATGTACCACAAAAACCTATGGAAACAAAATCCTATCTAATGTGGCAAATGGATTAAATTCTGAATTAACAAGGAAAGCTGTGAACCTCTGAATTTGTAGAGAAAACATGTGGGTACAAACTGCAAACATGTATTTGTGTACATAAAATAAAAATTACCTATTGCAGGGTGTGAAAAAAAAAAAAAAAGGCAGGCAGGTCTCCTTTTAAATGGTGGCCATGTGGTGCATTTGTAATTTTCATGTGCATATAATCTGTGTCTTCCCATATATATTTTTATACATGAAAAATAGAATCAGCATCACCCTCTGCCAGGGCAAGGGATATTGGCCCAATAATGATGTTTTTAGCCTCTGTCCTTCTATCAGTGCATGCAAAAGGCACTAAAGGTCTGAGCTGGAAAGCCTCTGCCAGGTCTTCCATGTTTGCATTTCTGTTTTTGCTGGTATTTTAATAGGATGTTTCCATAAGGGCTGCTGCTGCTATTGCATTTGAATATAATCAACTTTTGAAAGCTCTTCATCTTTTTTGTTTAATCTTCACTGACAGATTTCAGGTAGAGCTGTTTGATTAAGTTCTCCTGAGAACCACTGGGAAAAGCTCAGCCCTGCAGAAGGTTTGGGGGGAATCTTTACTCTTCCTTTCAGTCCTGTCTCTCAGAAGGGTCTGGTCCCCCCTTGGTTTTGAACCTGGCTGCTTTTCCATCTTGTGCTGAGTGAAAGCCTCTCCCCTCACCACTTCCTTTCTGCCTGGCTGACTGATGGCTGCATGATTTCTTGTCTGCACAGGATGTTTAAGGGTTCACAGATTTCTCACCATTTTCACTGTGCTTCAGCACTTCACTGGGGTTTGACATTTCTGCCCACACGAGATGGGACAAGGCACAGTGTGGGGAGTCTCTGAGTCCTGCACAGCTGGGATTGAGGTGTTCTCCATCCAAAGGCTGGTGCCAGTATCTCTCTTGGTGTCCTGCAAGTTTGTCCTTGTCTTCAGCTCAAACAGAATCTGGCTCTGCTTGTTCATTTTCTCATTTGATCTGGACTGTGATTAACTCCCAAGGTTGTTCTTTATTGTGTGATTTCCATCTGAAAATGGAGATGGGCTATTAAACATTTTTGTTGTTGTTAAACTCTAAAGTAAAAACCAGGAAAGAGATTTTGAGCTGTGTGTCAAGGAATCAGAGAAGATCCTCACAAGTCAATGGAGGGTTGTTCTCTTTTATCAGGATGTCTGGTATTTAGGACCAGAAGGTTTGGTTGCTTCATGGGCCATCTTCAGGTTTTGCACAACACACAGAACAGCCTTGGTAAAGCTACTTGAACAAAACAGCACCAGTTCCTTGCCTCTCTGCTCATTTCAAAAATGCTGAGGAAGCTGCCACTTAATGAGATGCTTTTGTGGTTGAATATTGAGGGTTGGACTGTTAGGGGTGAAGAACTGGCAGCATTCTCTCTTGGGAGGGCAGGAGGGTCTGGCAGATGCACAGAATGTGATTTAACCTCTGGAGGCTCCAGTTCCTTCCGTAGTCAGAAGATGCCTCTCCCTTCACAAAGGTTGCATCTGTATCAGGGATGATTTTGGCTGTATTGCACTTTTTTTTCCTGCAGTAGATCTCTGTAGATCAGAATGGACAGATGGCACATACAATTCTCAATATGGAAAATATCCTTAGGAGGCACTTGGAGGTCATCTAATCCAGACCTCTGCCCAAAGGCAGGATCAGCTATGGATTTGCCATTCCTGACATCTTTCTCTATCCTGCTCCTAAAGACCAGCAGTGGAGACTCTCACTTTCCTGGTGTGCAGGAAATACCCTGATGTCCAGCTTAAACCTCCTTTCCTCTAACTCATTCTTCATCCTGACCACAGTGGGCAATCCACAGGCAATCAGGAAAGAGTATCTCAAAGCACTTCACCAAATGCAGGTATTTGGTAAATGTGAGTGGGTAAAGGTGTGATCTCTTTCGTTCCTCAGCCTGGGTCCTGGGGCTGGGTCCTTGCTGATGGGGATTTTTACATTTTTATTTCTTTAAAAGTTACAGATTTCAAGCCCAAATAAAGTAATTTTATTGCCACTACAAAGGCAGCTGTGGAAGGCAGGGTTTGAAAAGAAATGACAGCTACAAGACAAATTGTATTTATCTTAGATGGTAAGTCAGGGGTTGCGTGCAGTAGGTTTATCACTATCTGACAGGTAACAAGATAAAGTCCAGGTGTTACACAGGGATGTGGAAAGACTTGAAACAGGAATAAAGAATACTTTACAAAGCATTTTTAGGGAACATTTGCAAACAATGCATCTGAGACAATGGAGAAGTTAGCAGGGAGGGAAACTTCTTGCAGGGGTGATTTGAGCCAGGGGCAGGGGGAGGGAAAGGCATGCCGGGGTGAGGGAATCTTCCTGTCCCTCTGTGATACAAGGAGAGGAAAGCGGGGTTTTCCTGGAGCCTTGGAGACGTGACGGGTGACATGCTGGGCTCCTGTCCGTGTGTCGATTAGCATTTGTGATTGCTCCCAGTTCCAGGGGGGAAGGCACCGGCATGCTAGTCCCTGCAGCCTGGGGCTGTTCCATCTGCGATACGACATTCCCTGTGTCCCTGTGCCCGCTGTTTGTGCTCCCAGCTCCTGCCGTGGCCCTTGTTCCGCAGCTTTCCGGGGGGCTTGGCTGCTGGAGCCTCCGGGGAAGGCAGCCCGAGCCGCGGGGTCCCGTCCGAGCATCCCCCGGGCAGGGCAGCCCCTCACCCGGCTGCTGAGCGGAGCCGAGTGCAAGCTTTTAATGCATCCCTTCGGGAATGGTGAGCGTTGCAGTTTTCCCTGTTAGAAGTTTCCTCATTTAGTATTCAGACCTCAGAGTCTCCTCTGTTTTTCTCCTGGCTTTGCTTTGTTGGAGATGTTTTGGTTTGGGTTTGCACTGTTGTGTTCTCCTCTTGCTTCTTGTCTCCCCTTTCCCCCCCAGCCTCTTATTTTTTCTAACTAGGGCAGCATAAATGTTTCTGCTCTCTCTGCCTGTTCTATAATATTGGCCTCTTATGCAAATTCCCCTTCTTGTACTGGGAAAGTCCTCTACAAACAGCCCTATCATTTTGGTTATTGAGTTTTCCCCAATAGAACAGGATTGTCAGATCCTGGTATGAATCAGCTGTTGAGCTTAAGGACTTAAGGGAAGTAGGTGGCTAAATGTCATATTCTCTGATCATAACAACTTTGGTTTCAGTATAAGATCCATATACTTGGGCACAGACTGGGATTTTCCATAGGAAACATTCCCCTGGATAAAAGACAGCTAAGAGGTATGAGGCTTTTTACTAAAATCTTCAGAAGAGAGGCACGTGATTGAAATAGATTTGAATAATTGCAGTTTCCACATACGTCCAATCCACAGATCAGTGCCCAGGTTCAATGGGATGGTGGAAAATCACATCAGACTGACCTGGGCTGGCACCAGCACCATTACAGCTCCTGGAGCATGTGTGGGGAAGCACACTGACATTTTAAAAGTTTGTAAAATGTTCTGCAGTACGGATTTTGGCAAAAAAAATGACCCTTGCTGATGGCTGCCCTGTCAGGGATAATCTGGGATTGTTCCTGATAATCCCAAAGTGCAGGCCTCTTTAGCAGACCTTTCAAAACTGAGGCACCTAACTTTGTCAAACACCTGAAAAACATTAATACTTTCTTTTATGTCATCCTGTGTCTTACGAAATGTTGATGCAAACTTTGCTTGACCATTATGATTAATTTAGGGTTCTTGTTAACTTTCCTACCCCATTCCTAAAGGGAAACCTTCCTTTTCCTCCATGTGGCCACCCTACAGCCCAGCTGTATGATTACAGCAGGCAAGGGATGGACACAGTCCACGTGGGAGAAACCATCCTAAAGGCTTGGGGTATCTGTTCTGAGAGCTTCCCCGGGATCCATCTCTGCCTCACTGACATCTTTTGTGTTTGGAGTCAAATGTCACAGTCCCTAAGGAATTTGTCTTGGGGGTCTTTTTTGGTTTATCCTTGTTTGGCAAGGTGTGAGGATCACGGTTGTCATGCATTTGAGAAATGATCACAGGTTTCTTTACTGATGGACCTTTTCTATGATGTCTTGTTGTGCAGAGACTGTAACATATCTAAAGTTTTCACAGGACAGAAGGGTCACTTGCCAAGGCTGGTGGAGGGATCTCTGCCGTAGTGGATCCCTGGCAGCTCCTCTCCCTCTCCCTCTCCCTCTCGACAAGAACAGCAGCTCATGAACAGCCAGCAAATGCAGGAAAATGTTTTCTGAAGTGATTGATGAGCGGCTGCTGGTTCTCCGTGTGGTGGCTCGGTGCAGAAGGACAGAAGTCGCTGGTGAGCATTGTCATTTCCCCAGCAGCCCGGTGCTCTGCAGCCCAGCCCGGCGGAGCAGGAAGCGTGAGCGGTGCGGGGCTGCGCTGGGGAGGATGTGCTCTGACCGCAGCACCGGGGCTGGGAAATGACAGAGGGACCGGGGAGTCCTCACAGCACTGCACTGACACTCTGCATCAGTCACTGTGACGTTGGAAAGTTCTTAATAAATCGGATTATAATCAAGGACTTGGGGAAAAACCCAATCCCTTTGAGTATGTGCAGTGTCGGTGTGGCTGGCTGCGATAGTGGAAGTGCAAGTCACCTCACAAGGGTGACATCACCTCACAAGGGTGACAGCAGGGTGGTGCACGTCACAGCAAAGAGGAGAATGACAAAGTGAGGGCATGCTCCTCGTCAGAGCATCGACTCCTTATCCACAGAGGGTGGCAGAGTCTTGAAAATGTCTTAAATAGCTCTGAGGCTGTGGCAGAGGCACTGACAGGATGGTGAGGCTGACACTGAGCAAATAAGCATTAGCAGAGTGCCTTACAAAATGGATGAGGGAAAGATGCTGGAAACAAGCTCAGGGGACAGAAAATTTGTTATTGTGGCTTTTGCCTGCTTTTGGGATGAGCAGTGTGGTACAACTCTCATCAGGATAGGGAAGGACAGCTGGGGAACCATTTTAATCACATGGAGAGAGATAGCAAGAGTTACATTCTTTCTGCTGTGGAAGGATGTTGGTTGACCTGCTACAGCAGCTCTCCCTGCACTGGGGTGAGTTTTTGTTTCACCATCAGAGTTTATGCAAACACTCCTGGCAGCCTGCAGGACAGTGCTGGAGGGAGCAGGAGCAGGGATCACGGGACATGGTGGAGAGGTAACCTGCACTTAGAGAAGGCAAATAGGGTTTGGGAATAACTGGATAAAAATGCAAGAAAACTAACAGATGTAGCCAATTCTCAACTGCCTGTCTGGAAACTTCATACAGAAATGAGAGGCAAAGTCACATCTGGAGAGAAGTCTGCTCCATTATTTTAAAATAGACCAGAATGGATGCATTAGGAATGTGATAAATATCTTCAGAGTAAATTCTTCCCTTGCCTGTATTCCTCAGTGGGTCACCTCTTCTTTATATTCTGTTTCCTCATTTCTCTTGTTTTGTCCTTGAAGGAAATGCTCCTCATGTGTGAACACAGCTGGCTTTAGTAGGGCTGTGAGGAGGCAGAGTTTGCCTTTGAGTTCTTCCCTCACACAGGAAAGGAAAGCTGGCTCCTCAGAGACATTGTGGATGATATTGGCAGTAGTAACTTGTTTCTGGCCATGGTACATGGTTTTAATTATGCTTTTTTACTTGTCTGCCTTATGAAAGCCTATCCAAATGCTCTATTTTTTTTTTAGAAACTCCACATAGATAAATGAACATCAGCCATCCTGAGTACAAAAATTTTGCTAAAAAATCCAATGTTTCGGTGTCTTTTGGCAATATATCATGATGCCTGCTGCCCAGTGAGACTTTGGTGAGCACAGGGGAGCTGTTTTCCCTTCTGTTTGTTTGGTCTGGCTAATTTAACTGCTGGTCATTCATCCTTACTTAGTTTTGCCCTCCTTGTCTTTTTGTGACCATTAGAATTGGAATAATTACTGTGAGGTTTTTTCCTTGCTTTTAAACATTTATAACATCCACTTAGGAAAAAAATATGGTCAAATGTGTTTGGTTGTAATCTTCCGCTACCACAATAAAAATTAATCCACTTCTAGCACTTGGAGGGCAGGAGGCAAAGCTGCAATATTGGTTTGGGATTTGCCATTCCTGTCAGCCAGTCCATCTTGCTTGGTGTCCAGTGGGATTTCACTTTTGGGGCAGTTTTGATTTTTAGGTTTTTTCCTAATGGGCATGAACAGGAGGAGAAGAGAGGCACAGGACAGGCTGGCAGGGTGTGGTTTTGTCTGCTGTCACTGATGCAGCAGCCTGGGTATCTCTGGTAAATCAGTCAGGACTTTACACCCAGGTTCACCATGATTGTTGCTGGAGCACAGCCTCCTTTCTTGGCCTGGACTGCAGCAGGGATGGAAATGCAAAACAGAATTGTTGCCCCTCTTTCCCATTTTTAAACTGATAGACAAAGTTCAGGCACAGTACAGGTCCCTGAAGAGCCATTTCTTCTGACTTCCACAAGTACGTGAGGGGAAGGTTTTAAGTCTTGGAGGGCTGTTGCTTTCCTGTAAGAGGGGATTACACCAAATTTAGCAAAGCTGAAGCTCTCATTTTACTTATTATTTCAGGAGAACTTGCAAAACCTATCCAGAAAGCTCGCTACCCCACTGTAGGTTTATATTACAGCAGACTTCACTTCCCAAGAGGAGACAAAGTCTGTGCTTCCAAAAATCCTTGGTCTCACATTTTTGCAGTCAGAGCATCAGTGGCTGAGATGATATTTTGGATAAAATCTGAAACAGTGCCTGGAAGGGTCAGACTGGCACGTGGAACCCCTAGATAGAACAAAAATTTCCACACCTGCCCATGTTCTGCACTTGCAGTGGCGTCCACACAGGCAGGCAAGGGCCTCCAGGGAGGGCTGAGGGAAAGTGCAAGTGCTCCAGGTACCTGAAAACCAAGACCATGGTGTGCTGATAATTTTGCCTGCTTTGTTTCACTTGTATCCTTTGTTAACAAAGAGCAGTCTAGAGGGAAATAGTCCATTATTAATATTTAATTTCCTCCTATTACTGTAAGCAGATGACCTAAAAGATCATTTAGGCAGCAGCCAATAATAAAGCAAAGAGAGGAGTCAGAAAATGTATGTCTTGGTTAGGTGGGTGATGCCTCCTTCCTCCTCTTTCCTGCCCCACCCAGCCACAGCTCTTCATCCTTCCATGGGAGCAGGGCTGGGGATGCTCCCCACAGCTGTGTGTGAGCATTGAGGGACTCAGGAAGCTGCTCGATGTCAAGTATTCATAAAATATTGAACTACAGAAAGGAAACCCTTGAGCAGCACAGAGAAGTGCTCCTGCTGCCTTCCCTATCGAGCTCCCCAAAGGACACCTGTTTGCATTATGTTTTACAGCCCCGGTTGTTTTGCAAATTTGTGTTCTGCCTGTGAGCACATTGGCTCGTTTATTGTGACTTGATCCTCTGAAGTGGTGGGGAGAGACAAGATTTCTTAGAGTCTTTGATTTAAAAGATAGGGAGATTCTCTTTGAGCTGAAGGGATTTCAAAGAGAGGATAAAAACTGACAAGCATCTCCCCTCCAGGCTTTGGAAAGTAGGAAGCAAATGATTTAGCAGCCCCAATTTTTCTGCTTAGGGCCATGTGTGAATTCAAGGATTTTCCCTAAGGGAATTAGGTAATCTGCATGTGGCTGGTACCTGGGAAGGGTCATGTCAGAAGGAGATGCAAGATTGTGATCTGTGGAATGAGCCCTGATGAACACCCCCCTGGCCCCCTTAAGCTGCGTGCTGCCTCTCCTGCCCCATCCCAGAGCAGACACAGAAACCAGCCCCTCTGGGGCCAGGGGAAGCTGCAGTCTGTCACCTTCAGACTGTCTTGGGTGCCCTAAGGGCTGCTGATCATCTGGAGTTTTTGCTAATAGGTGAGAGGAGCTGTCAAGCTGAAGTGTCACAGGCACTGTGAGCCTGGCAGGCACAGAGGGGCGTCTGCTCTGCACCAGCTGACAGAGCTGGGCAGCCCAAACCTCCCAGAGCAGGATGGACTCAGCCTGGAGGGGCCAAGACAGCAGATGAGCTTGTCTGAGGTGGGTGATTTGAACCAAGCAGTGGCCAAGGGCTCAGCTCGATGCTTTTGGCACTCAGGAGAGAGAAGGGGCAGCACCTTGGTCCAAAGTCAACTGGAGATGCCAAACTAAAGCTTGCTTAGGCTCTGCTGGTGAATTGCTTCATGGGAACGTGCTGTGCAGATGCTTTATTGAATTTTCAAGGAGGAGTTTTTCATTGGGACTGAAATATGAGAGAGAACAGAGTGTTCCAAGTCACTACAAACAAACAGAGCAGCAGGTTTACAGGTTTGTGAATGACAAAAAAAGGTTTATTTAATAATGGGGGAAAGGCCGGAACATAGCCCGGGGTATCAAGAAGGAATTAACAAAATAAAACAAGGGCTTATGAAGAAATACTAATTGTAGCTGTCCAGCCTGTTGGGTGATACAGGTTATTTTTCTTAAGTTTCAAGAAGCTTGCCATGCTGATCCCTCAAGGGCTTGAGATGTTAAATATACACTTCCCCAGTGAGTAAAGCAGATTGTTAATTAATTTTTTCTTATTAAACCTGATTGCTGAGCCTTTGGGTCTTGCATGAAGTAGACAATTCCACAATAAATTTAATTTTGCTTCTGGATCTACGTCATCTTCTCTGGGTGGTCTCTATTTCATTTTGTCCCTGTGCAGTGAATTTCTAGCTGTATAAGCAGACAGACTGAGCCTGTTCTTGTTTTAAAACAAGTTGCACATACTCCTGAAATGGAGATTTGTTATGTCAGGTGAGCAGTACAGCAGCTGACACTGTGAGAGAGGAATGAGGAGAGGTGGGTGAGCTCAGGTTGAACACGAACCCTCCCAGGCTGTGGCACATTGTCAGCAGCAGGTGAGGCAGGGCTTGTGTGGCCAGTAGTTGGCTTTTCTAATGTCAGTGGCTACTCAGCGGTGCTGAAGCAGAGACAAAATGTTGTTTTGTCATGGCTGGGACACCTGCTCAGCTCCAGCCATTTCTCCCCTGAGATGTGCTGGCTCTGCAGAACTCTGAGTGTTTTCCGGCCCATCTGAGAGCAGAGGGTGGAAGGACATGCTGTCCTTTCCTGGACATAACATTCTGATTGCTTCAGAATAAATGACTGGGGCTTGGGATGGAGAATCAGGCCACTGTTTGTGTGGAGAGATGGAAGCAAGAGACAAACAAATTCAGAGATAAAAAATTCAAATTTAACATGAGGCCATGAAGGAGTCAAAGCAGAAGGTCAAAAGCTCTGTTGTGTCAGAGAACAGTGTGTGATGTAGCCATTAAACTTCAGGTTCCAGCACTGTGCTTTTGCAGGTTCAGGCAGAGGTGTAGGAAATTCAGCTTTGTGCTGAGCCATTGGTATGTGCAGAAGTTCCACTGTGAAGTTTGTAACTCTCCTCCATGTCCTGCTGGAGTCTGAGATGAGCCAGAGTCAGATTAAACAAAATGCATCTAGGATTAGTATGGATTCGTGATCCTACTGAAGGGAGCTCTCAAATGGGGAAGAATACCCAGTAATTTTGCTTTGATCCTCTTCACTGAGGTGTGTGAGCTGTGAACACTATGGGCAAGAGCAATATAGCAGGACTGTAGGTAAATCCTCTGAGCATCAAGATTAAGGTACCCAGTTCTCAGGCTGGCTCTCTCCAACAGGGCTTTCCTCAGTTCCTCTGACTCCATCTCAGAGGAGCTTGTAGGGTTTAGCAGTAGTTTGGGCCCAAGTATGTCAGAGTAATTTGTTAATTTTTTCTAAACTTGGCCTGGCACTGGAGTTTGATGTGCTCTTGTCCTGCATGGTGAGGTGTGAGCTGTGGGAGGTGTGTGCTCCCATTCTGTCCTGCTGAGGGACTCAGGGGCTCACACCCACCTCAGTCTCAGGCACAGCCACGTCCTGCACCCCTGCTTCCTCTTAGGAGCCTGTTTTGCCCACTGCTTCCTTTGTTAGGTTGTTTTTTTCCTCCTACCAGCTTTTTCCTGGGTTTTTTTCCTCCCTTCTTGCTCACAGACATGCACAAAGCATTGCTTATTTCTCATCCTGCCCCTTCTGTTCTCTCTGCCTCCAGATCTTCTTTATTTCTGTCTTACATTCATTCTAATCCTCTTCCCTAGAAGCTGGGCTGGAGGGTGAGGTTTCAGTATTGCTGCTTTGAAACAAACCTGTTGGGATTTGTAATGGACAAGCAGATCCTTGCAGGGGCATATCACTGACATCCCTGAAATCCAAGAAAGTAAAAGCCATCTTTAGGAAGCCACTGAAAAACTGAAGGTTTTGCTGTAGGAGCACAGACAATATAGAGACTTCTCGGGGTTTTTCTTGTTTAAAAAAGATTAAATGGATGATCTTTATCTTCCTCTAATAGCTAGATCACACACTGATCTCTTCTGTTGATTTCTTCTGCTAAAACCAAACAAAACACAGAAACAAGATAGCTGAAGGTAGAGAAAAGCAAGGGTTTTG
The DNA here is from genome assembly GCA_013400635.1 of Hypocryptadius cinnamomeus. NCBI lineage: Eukaryota > Metazoa > Chordata > Aves > Passeriformes > Zosteropidae > Hypocryptadius > Hypocryptadius cinnamomeus. Next base: position 128,491 of record VYZP01077279.1, on the reverse strand, counting down.
AAGCATGTCCAAACCACCAAGAATCATTCACTTTCCTTTCAAATGCAGCATTAGCAATAGAGCTCTAAATCAATGAAAGGTCTAAAATTAGATTATATTCCTGAGATCAGATGTGAATCACAAGTTAATCATATTTTCTTTTATTATCACTGTCTTTACCCTTTTATTTTATCCTGAGAAATTAGGTTTCTGACTTGAAAACAGAGTGAACTGTGAAGGCATCAAACCCTGATGGGTGAGACCACGCCAGATCACCTGTGGATGGGGCTCAAAAATCTTGTGTTTTGAAGGTTCATGTTGCATCCAAAACTGAGCTGGGTGATTTATCAGTTAGTGCTGTGTTTCTCTCTCTCCTAACTCTCTGATGTATCAAGCTGTTTCTTAAATTAATGAGAAAATATTATTGCTAAATCTTGCTAAATAAGGTTTGCAACCCACTCTGGAAGTGACAGGCGAGGACAACAAGCAATTATCTCTTGACTGTGGCACAAAGCTCAGGGAAATGTGGTCTCCCTTCTGTATTTTTAGCTGAAACTGTGGTGAAATGCACCCATATCTGAAGCAGAGGTACGAGGTGACCTGCAAGGGTGTGCAGGTGATGTGTATCTGCTCGTCTGAAATGCAGCTGCAGGATTGCTTCCTCACAAGCAGCACCAGCTTTAGTCCCAGGCTGTGTGCAGGACACTGCAGGAACTCGAATGCAGCCCTGAGCCATGGCACTGCTGCTGTGCCTGAGTGTGTATTTCTGGGAGCGGTGTGTTTTGGTGGGCCTGGTTCTGGCTGGTTGTAGGTGAAGGATGATGCTGTCCTGGATGCAACAAACACTATAGACAGTGCAGGTATAATGAACAAATGGTTTGCCTATAGCATACAGATTTACATGAACAAAAATAACACAGCTGTAGGAGGGGAGCCTGCAGAGACCCTTGCAAAGAGTGTGCATGGTCAGCAGGAGTGTCCTCAAAGATGTCCCTGTCTGAACACCTTGAACACTTCTCCCTGCCCTAGATCTTGTTCCAGGGCCTGGATACCTGGAGGCCAGACAGGTGTGGCCACAGAGGGGTGATCACACATGCCAGCAGTGTAGCTGCCCCGTGCATGAGGGCTCCTGTCCTTGCAGAGCAGGCTACTGCTGCAGCAGTTTTGTGGCAAAGCACGTGATGGCTCCAACCCGGTGTTTGCCATCAGAGGGAGACAGGTGTGTGTGAAAGGCTCCTCCACCTTTCCTCTGTGCAGCCTCAGCACTTGCCAGGACATAATTAGTGGGGCTCTCGTGTTTCAGGGCGGGCTGTGGAGCAGCTGCTGAAGTGCCAGCTCAGTTGGTAGCCTCAAAAACAAAACGTCCCTTGTTTCTCATCACCGCTGTGAAACGCTGCCTTCCTGAACTTGGGTTTGGCCCTGCAGCTTTCAGGATAGACAAAATGTGAGAATTTTGCCAATAATGTATTCTTCTAGGTCTGTGTAATATCCGTTATCAATTTAATGTGCCACTTTAATGAGATTTTGCTTTCTCCATCTCCTCCATAGAGCTGATTACTTAGTCTATGTGGTTGGTGTTTTCTTTTCTTTTTAGAGGAAACTGCAAGTGAAGAAGTTTAATGTTTGCTTCAGCTGAAGAGAATATTTCCCAAGTCCTGGTGGGAAAAGGTGAAAAAGAGGACCAGAGGATGTTGCTATGGGATGGAGATGACAGGAAGCCATGACTAGAAGGGGGATTGTCAACAGGAAACAAAGCACGGCAGCCAATGTGGCACTGCTGTGCAGCACAGCTGCTGTGCTGCACTGCCTGCTGGACTCTGAGGCCTGGGGAGCACTGTCTGTCCCCAAGAGAGATTCTCCTGTCCGTTTGTCTGCTGGAGTCTGAATTATTCTGCACCTGGTTAATCCACTTTGCTGGAGCTGGCGTACCCTGGGCTTTTTTTCTTGACACAATCTACTGTAAAGTGCTTGAACAGCTATGGGGAGAAGAATGTGTGTGTGAGCAGCCTTCCTGGGCTGGCAGCCGAGCCCTCCACGGAGCCCAGGCAGCTTTGAGGGGTCCTGGCTGTTCAGTGCTCTGCAGATATGAACGCTGAGCTTTGGGCCTGGTTGTTCTCACCATGCTAGTACATGGGAAGGACGACTTCCTCTCAGACATAGCCTACATCATCCTGGAGCTGATCATCGCCGTGCTGGCCATCCTGGGCAACATCCTGGTCTGCTGGGCCGTCTATCTGAACAGCAACTTGCAGAACGTCACCAACTATTTTGTGGTGTCCCTGGCTGCTGCTGACATTGCCGTGGGGGTGCTGGCAATCCCCTTTGCCATCACCATCAGCACTGGCTTCTGTGCCTTCTTCTATGGCTGCCTTTTCATTGCCTGCTTTGTCCTGGTCTTGACTCAGAGCTCCATCTTCAGCCTCCTTGCTATCGCCATCGACAGAATCATTGCCATCCGAATACCCCTCAGGTAAGCATGGGCTGGGCTGGGCTGGTGATGGTTCAACATCCCTAAAAACCACAGGTCTGGAGATGAATCAAGGAAGGAAAAGTTTAATGAGGATTGGTTCTTTTTGTCTCGTATTTTGAAAGCAACTTTTCTAGGTCCCAAAGTCTGCCTTGGCTGGTGGATTTTCTGGTTGTCTCCTTTTCCTGTTCTTCTCTGTTCTCCTATGGTGGGTGTCCACAGCAGCACAGAGGTGCTGCCTGGGAGCTGCCACTCCATACTGAGGCACACTGTGCCCTGAGCTGCAGCCAGCGCCACCAGAAGGATGGTGGAGGGCAGAAAGGGGGTGAGGTCAGCTTGTCCCCCTCCCGTGGGGAGGAGGGGGGTTCTGCCTGAAGCTGCAGCAGCAGGGCTGGGGGAAGGGAGGTGGGATTTTCTCTCAGGGGTCTGTTAAATGTGAAGGGAGAGGAAGCAGCAGGCTACCAAGAAATGGGCCTTAGGAAGAAGATTTGGACTGGCTCAGGCACTGCCTCTGGAAGCACAGCATCAGCTGGGTCAAGGTGGAGGCTTGTCCCAGCCCACGCCTGCAGAAGGGGATTTTGTGGTCTCTGCAGTTTAAAGAAAGAAAAGGACATTTTAATGACTAAGACTGGCTGCTACTTGGTGTGGGACCAGGGAGGCTGACATGGGAGAAGGGGAAGTTTTGTCACACACACAGGGGCTGCTGCTCCTGCAGTTTGGCAGGAGCACGTGGTTGTGATGGGCTCTGTGTGCCCGTGGGCGCGAGGCAGCGCCGCGTTGCTGTGACTGCTCCGAGGCACTCGCTGAGCTCCAGAGATGGAGAGGAAGCCCCTGGAGAGGCTGCTGCAGGAGAACTGTAGGAGTCTCCTTCCTTCCTGTCTTGTCCTTAGGAGGATGCAGCACGCTCTCAGGAAAGGAGAGACCGCCTTCGTCTCCTGAACAACCAACGTGGCTGCAAAAATGGAACCAATTTCTGATTTTTGTGCTCTTGAGTTTGAGTTTTTGGACATCCTCACTCTTCCTGAGCTTAAATCACTTTTGCTGATCTGTACAATTTAGTTCTGTCTCTTCTGAATACTTTGGTCATGCAGCACTTATGTCAATTAACACAAACCTCCTGTTCAAAACTAGAATGGGAGCCCTGGAGAGCGGAAATTGCCTTTCCATGTGGACCAGTGTAGCCAAGTCTTCCCTGAAGCCTCACCTCAGCAAGTTTGTGCTGCTATAACATTGCCTTTAGTGGGTAGTTTCCAAACCCTATTGGTCATACCTGTTACAGCCTTTAGTTTTGATGTAGATGTAAGGAATAACTGTTCCATTCCATTGCAGAGAAAACTCTGTTGATAATAGTTACCTATAAACTGAACTGTCTCCACTTTTCTACAGTTCTGCTATAGATTATTTCAGTTTATAAACCAAAATAATGATAAATGATGCAAGGAAATATGTTGAGTAGCCCCTGGGAGCTGCCTCTGAAATTGTTTTGAGAAGGGCTGATGTCTTGATTTCATCTCTCACGAGGTAACTCTGAGGATATCTGCTGACAGTTTAAACACTCATTGCTAGAGGATAACTTGCCAGGAAAGGGATTTTAAAAATCTGGATTTCTGCCCACGTTTTGGGCTATCACTGTAACTATATTGTCTTGAAAATGTAATTTCCTGGAGCAGGCAAGGTAAAGAGTCTTTTCAAAAAACCAGAGTACATTAGTGCTGGGCATGACACCGGTTTCACTATCTTGTTTTGGAAAAAACAGAGCACACCCTCTTCTGCCCCAGGAACAGAGGGACTGATTGGATGCAGAAACCCACAGGTAAATCCATGGGTTCCTCCCCATATCTGTCCTCTGCTGGTTTGTCCTTTCACAGCAGGAGGGATGCACTTGTCAATTGTGTTTCCCCTTTAGAATTTATGTACGAATAAGCATTTATAGCCTCAGACATGCTGAGAAAGTGAAAGCTGATTGTCTGAAGAGGTAAATGTGGTATAACTTAGATTGCCCACATCCTCACAATTTGTCTTTTTCTAATAGCTGTTTGTCTCAAAAATGGGTCAAACAATTTGAAGGAAAGTTCTGCCACTAACAGTGTGTTGTTTTCACCTCATCCTTTAATACCTGGGAAGACCCCTTCTCCTCCTCACAGGACATGAAAGGTACCAGCAGGTATTCCTAATATTCATTAGCTGAATCATTAATAAACCAGACTTCCTTTACTCTAGGGGAACCAAAAAGGGCCAAACCTGTACTTTATTCTTCAGTTTCTCTTTGAATAGTTCATGTCTGATTTGTCCTAATGAAGATAACTCCATATGTGGATGTGTATTCCCACAGAAATAAACTGTTAGTATTAAGAAGGCAGAGGAGTGGGTTTTCTGATACTGCTTGGTTTTGGACCCCTCAGTACATTATTAGTTACTTTTGAAATTATTTTTCTGTTGAGAAGATACCCTCCTCCAAAAAACTGCAATGAAAATAGATATTTATAGGTGAAATTTTAAAATTGATAATTTGTGAATTTCTTATGTGTTCTGCCTTTCAAACAATGGAAAGGTTTTGTAGAATTTGGACAATTTTCCACAAGTTCTCAAGCACTTGCTGAATTCTGCCAGGTTTCATACAAATGTAACACTCTGCAAGTGGCAGTAAGGCACTGCCAAGGAAGGGAGCCTGAGCCATTGTTCACTCTAGGACAAAATGAGGTCTCTCACATGGCAGGTACCTGAAAACCTGCACTGGCTAATATCAAACCCCCAGGTGCTCTGAACAAAACTGGCTGTGAGTCTGAGCCCCAGGATGAAGCCCTGGGCCAAGAACAATTGCTGCTTTCCAGGCTCCGTGGTGCCAGCAAGGGCTCCGTGGGCAGCGTGCCCAGCCACGTGCTCCTGTGCAGGCATTTGTGTAAAGATATTTCCTGGGAAGGACAGGTAGCTCCAACACACTGGAAAGAGAGGGGGAATTTTCCTTCCTGCAGCCAAACAGAAACGTTTGCTGAGGTTACTGAGGTTGCTGCTTGCTCTCTGTGCTGGATTCAGGCATGAAACATGCGGGTCATACAGTGCCAACTGCAGCCTTTTCCTCCAGTGAAAGCTGCTTTTGCTGCTGCAATGCTTCTCTGGGAAAACATTATTGAGGTGCAGCTCCCTGATGTTTGGAGCTTTGGGACTGATTTATCCCATATGGTGGTGGTTTAAACTGCAGTTCTGAGGTGGCATTGGGATGTTTTTCTGCCAGAGGACATGAAGACCTGGCTTCTCAAAGTCTAGGAAAAATAGGGGAGATGAACACCAACCCTGATAAAGTATAGGATGTGCAAGGGACCTTTGTGCTGAAAACAGCCTGTTCCAGTAGTTGCTTTAATTCCCTAGGGTTCCTTTCTGAAATGCTCATATGTGAGCATCTAAACCAGTGAATCAGGGTTGTAATGTTTTATTGCCACTTTGAGCCATATGTGGACTTATTTCTTTCCCTGCTCACCATAAACCTTTTGACTTTATGGCAGGCATTTCCTACATATGCTCATATGTTAAATAGATTTAGGGCAGGTTCAGCCTAATGTGAGAACAGAGTAATTCCCCTCCTTCTTTTAAATGGGCACAGCTTTGAAAGCAGTGCCTTCATGGCCTGCACAGAACTTGCTGTTACCAAGGTTTTATTCAGGAAGCTGATCACGTCATGCACAGAACTGTGTCTGCCCATCATTCCTGCTTCTGCTGTTTAAAGAGATAATGCTGGGCACCTGTGCCCACCTGTGGGACACCACCTCCCCCGTCTCCATAGCATGGATAAACACCAGGATCAGTTGGTACCTGGCAATAGAGGAGGAAGGTTCCAGACTGAGTGGTTTGGGAAAGGTCGTTTAGTTGACACATGTGAAGGTCTCAGTTTGATTTCTTGCCCTGTCACAGCTTTCCTGGATGATCTGGGATTGCCAGGGTCTCTCATTTCCACATACATGTAATGGGGATTGGATATCCTGCTTGGTCCTGTCCCTGATGGCTGCAGCTGCCTGAGGTGTGGGCTGTTGGGTGGATGTTCTTGGTGAGCAGGGTTTTGTAGTGATTTGTTAAACAGCTTTGGGCAGTGATGGAATTCAGATCAAAGCCCTCAGCTGAGCATTCTGGGTGATGCAGTGTCTGAAAAATGCTCCACACCTGACAGAGGATGTGCAGTGCTGTCCACCAAAGGTTTGGAAGACAAGCAGCAGGATGGCTGGACAATGTGATGGTGAGTTAGGCCAGCTACATATCACTCAATGTACTGAAAAATTTTAACTTCTCCCTGAAGATACTCTGGACAGACTACTAGCTCTGTCTTCCACCCAGTGTCAGAGACTGTGCAGGAATTTTTGTCTTCATGGCACAGAACTTAGTCCAAGGACCCAGAAGTGGCACATCCACAGCCAGGTTACTCTAGGCAGCCCAGAGGAGCTGTACATTCACCAAGGGCAGCTGTTCTCCTGTTCCATTTTGCCAGCTGGGTGGTTGGGAGAGCAGCAGGGCAGGTTGAAACTATTTTGGGGAAAACTTTCACATTTTCATGTGTTTGCAAAAGTTGGGTTTGCTTTTTAGAGGAGACATGTGACTCTGTCCCCACCATGAGCATCCCTGTGCTCTGCACTCACATCCTTTGTGTCTGGAATTTCACAAGCAGAAGTGGTTGGTTGTGTAGCAAGTGTGTTATTTCCAGGAAGCAGAACTGCTGCTGCACAGACAATCCAGTGCTGTCTGCACACATCAGACATGCTGCAAAGTCACCTGCCAGCTATGCAGACCCTGGGTTCAGGTGGGACCAGCTCCTTTCAGCAGATTGTGTCTCCTGCATGGTGCCAACAACCCCCAGGGTAGGGGATGTGTCTGGGAAGCCCTGAAGTTACCCTGTAGAGCTCTGCAGCACTGAGGCTATGGAATGGCTTTGGCCTGGCTGCTGTGAGCCTGGAAAGATACTGAGACAAAGTACACAAAGATCTACACAGAGTCTTCAATGACATCTCCAAGTGGATAAGAGGAAAGAGTCCAGGAAAGCCCATCTGGACTATAATGCTACCTCAGCCAAGTCAGTCAGAGGTGCCTCATGTGGATCCTAGAAATTAAGCTCTCCTAAACAAATTCACACTTCTCAGTGGGTACCTGGCCAGCACAAGGCCATTGGCTTTGTCACCAGATGCTGTGAGCTTTCTGTCCTGACCCTGGGAGATATTGAGCAAGGTGTTATGGACATGCACTCCAGCACAATGCTCTGCAGCTGGGCAGCTGCTTGGGTTCAGTGCTGTTCTGAAGCCTTGTAAAGCTTCTTGCATGGGAACCCCCAGAGGACAAGAGGGAGGGGGAAGTGTGGCGGGGTGTTTGTCTGGAGCAGTAGTGAATGTATTTTTAGTGGAAGGGAAGGGACATCTCTAGTCGTGGGATAACAGCTGCACAATTTCAAAATTCCTCTGACAAGATGTAGCTAATTCCAGAGCTGCAGGGTTTTGATGGTTTGTGGGATGTTTTTTGGGATTTTTTTTGGTTGCTGTTGGGTTGTTTTGTCGTGGCTTTTTTGTTTGTTTGTTTGTTTTTGTTTGTTTTCTTTTGTTTGTTTTGTTGTTTTTTCAAGCTTCAAGGGCCTCCGGCCACTCTCTTGCTCCCTGAGTGTACATTTCAAAGCAGAGATGCTGTTTTGATGTGTTGATGAGGTCTGAATGGAGCAGCTCTCTGCTACCATTCATGCAGCGCCCTTTGCATCCTTTAAGCACTGGGCAGGATCCATAATTGCTGGAAAAAACCTTTTTCTCCCTCAGAATCAACTGAATTCCTTCCTCATTTCTGGAAGGGCAATTTAGGTGTGTTTTGCATGCTGGGAATTGTGTGCTTGGCTCCCTTATCCACTTACTCTTTTCTGGTTTTGAAATGCAACTGAGAAAGTGAAATTCAAACCTGATGTGTCTTGCTTTTTCCAAGGCCCATTGTCAGGGATTTAAAGCCTGTGCAGGATCTCCATTCTTTACTGTGCAAAAGCAGCCACTCTTCTCCCCTGTCTTGAACTTGTGCTGGGATAGGAGCATGAACTTGTAGGAGTAATTATTTCACTGGGAGATGGAAAGATTTCTGTGGCTTGTTGTATTATTTCTTGTAATGTTTGTTTTTGGAGAGAATTCTGGGGACAGAGGGAGAAGGAGCACTGGGTAAACACTGGGAGCCCAGCGCTACTGTCCGGTCAAATACAGTGTGGGACCCACGCTGCACAGTGGGAATCCAGCCATCTACTTTCCATGCTGAGCATTACCCAGGGAAGGAAATTGCATTGAAATGTTAAACTGCTACCCTAATTTACATTTTCAGAGGGGAGAACTGGTGGAGTCAGCTCAGGACTCGCAGTAACCTGTGAGGCCCTGGAAACTGGCTGATATTTCGAATAAACCAAGATCTCTGCTGCACTGTCAGATTCTTACCATGTTGCTCATTGTTTCTTTCAACAGATCTTGGAGAGTTTACTGTTAAGAGCACTGGCTTCAGCCAGGCATCAATACCTCCACCACTGAGGTCCTTTTGATGTGTGCAGTGCAGGCCATGGCACACCTGTAGTCAGAGAATTGTCCCCAGCTTAAATCTTCTTTTCTGAGAAAGACATGGGGTTGACTTAGCTGGGCTGGTGAGGGAAAATGCTGACTTGCCTCAGTTATTTCAAGAAGGTTGGTGGTGCTGGTCTTCCTGAAAGTGCCATTGAGGAGCAGAGTGAGGTGCCGTGCAGGCAATGCCAACCTGGCTGCTGCAACTGAGCCAGCAGGATTTCCCTGAAGCACACCAGAATGTGGATGAAGGGCTGGTGGCACTGTGCCTCCAGGCTCTTTTGTGCTATCTGGTTTACAGACCTAACAATTCCATGCTAAAAGGCTGCTCCTTTGCCAGGAAGGAGACGCTGCCTTAGCCTTTGGCAAGAGACCCACAGTGGTCTTCATCACAAGGGTCAGAACAGTGCTGTTGGTTATCCAGGCTGCAAGAGCTATGTGCACACCCAAGTGGACTGGTGCAGTGAAGGAGCACAGATGAAAACTGAATCAATTTCCCTGCTTTTCTGTCAATTATTCACTGCTTAAAGGAAAAGGGAGGGAAGTAGGTGGCAGACAGTGTCACCATGTTCTTGGTGTGCTGCATGGGTTCTGCACACCAGAGCAAAGGCTCCTCTGACGAAGCAGGTGCCTTTCTCACTGTCTTCTGGAACATGGGGCCATTGTGAGGTTGTGTGGGTGCCAGCAGCTTGTTGAATGACACTGATACAGCTCCCATCTCCTCTGCTTTACAGGTACAATGGCTTGGTGACCGGCTCTCGAGCCAAAGGCATCATTGCCATCTGCTGGGTGTTGTCCTTCATCATCGGCCTGACCCCAATGCTGGGGTGGCACAAGCGTGCCCAGATCAAAGAGCTGGATCCCAACTGGTCCTCTCCCATCAACTGCAGCAACAGCATGGTGGCGTGTCTCTTCGAGGCCGTGGTCACCATGGAGTACATGGTCTACTACAACTTCTTTGCCTGCGTGCTCCTGCCCCTCCTTCTCATGTTTGGTATCTACTTGAAAATCTTCATGGCAGCCCGGCGCCAGCTCAAGCAGATGGAGAACAAGATGGTACACGGGGAACGTTCCCGCTCCACCTTGCAGAAGGAAGTCCATGCAGCCAAGTCTTTAGCCATCATTGTCGGGCTGTTTGCAGTCTGCTGGCTTCCACTACACATCATTAACTGCTTCACCCTTTTTTGCCCAAATTGCGCCCACGCTCCCCTCTGGCTGATGTATCTGGCCATTATCCTGTCTCACGCTAACTCGGTTGTAAACCCCCTAATTTATGCCTACCGCATCAGGGAGTTCCGATACACCTTCCGTAAAATCATCAGCCAGCACATCCTGGGCCGGAAGGAGCCGTTCAAGGCGGGAGCAGCCAGCTCCAGGACTTCCACCCATGGTGGGGACACGGAGAATGCCAGCATACGGATCAGTGAGTATGCACTAGAGGTATACACCAACGGAGAGATCCACAGGGATCCCGAAAAGCAGGACTTAAACAAATGCAAAGCTGCCTTGGAATGGCACCAGAATGGAAATGCTCTGGACTTGGAGACAAATGGGCATCTCCCACATTCCTGCAAAAATGGGATTCTCTCAGATGCATGCCTGAACAGGGAGCTTCACAATGAAGAGCTAATTGATGCCCAGGTGTCTTACTCAGATCTGGAAAGAGCAGCCTTTGCTGCAGCTGATGTTTCCTGATGAGACTTTCGAAGTTTTCCTGGTAGAATTATTTTTTTTTCCATTGGTGACCTCTGCCATGGCAGAAAGGGGGGTGGGGGGAGAGCAGTGTATTCAGATCGCTGTGGAGGAAGGGGTCCATATCCAGGACTATTGGATGATCCTAAATACCAGACTGGAGAAAAGCCAAGAGACCACTGAAGTGGACTAAGGAAGGAGGGACACGTTACCCATCAATGACCTGTCACCAAGAGCAGTGCCAAGGTCGAGGATGGCATTCCAAGTTCAGCACTGGGAGACTGCTGATGCAGGGATTTTGGGACACTTTGCTGTACTGTGGCTGTGTTTGGGAGTTGGTTTCACTGTCTTTACCAATGGAAATAGAAGCGTGGCTGGAAGTATTCCCTGAACAACAAAGAGCAACTGGGAAGGGCCTCTGAGTACTGTGGCCCTTCTGCAACAAGCAGAAGAGGGAATAGCAAAATCTATTGTCAGGAAAGATGCCAGGAGCTGCTTGGAGAGGGAAGGAATTTACCTGATGGGGACTCTGGATACTTTCAACCATGGCACTTTGTCTTTCAGTTTGTGTTCTTAAAGCTTATACTGCAACAGGTTGCTCAAATGGTTTATTTCCACGTGATGATAAGGTTACTTTATGTTAACTTATAAAAGATGGGCAAGAGCTCGTATCTGTTCCCTGAGTGCTCAGTGTTCCAGATGCACATGGCAAATATAACCTCTTAGCACTCCACCTTGTCCAACAAATCACCAAAGCCGAGCCTTGCCAAGGATTTCCCTTGGCAAAAGGGCTGTTAGCAGGACGTGGTGCTGCAGGCCAGGGCTGTGGGCTGTGTCCTCAGGGCAGGGCTGTGAACAGCTCTGAGTGTGTGAGCTCTTTGTAGGCTGGTGGCACCTTCTGCTTTCCCCCTGTCTCTGTGCTTCTCCTCCTGAGCTCCTAGAATGCAAATTCTTTCCATGGCCCCAGATGTGTGTGAGGGGAGGTAATATTCCATATTTCAGTCGTCTCCATCCTCACTCAACAGGCTGAGGGACTTTTTTTTAATTATTTCTTGGGATAGAGAGCTACTCACACACACACCTTGACCTAATTTTGGAATTCCAATGAGCTCTATTTAAAACCCTTTTCTCCTGTGATTTCACTTTTTTCCTGTGAAGCCTGATGTGTCCCTGTGTGCAGAGGCCAACAGAAGCAGCTCTGGGCTCTGGTTAGAAAATGCTCCTGCTCTGAGAAGCTGAAAGGTGTCAGTGGTACTGGAACTCAGCTTAGAAACTGCAGTTTCTACTTTCTGTAGAAGAGAACAGGCAAATTTGTTCTGCAGCAAGTGTACACATTGCTGTGGTTTGTTGCAAGAGGTGTTTCACTGCAGTTTGGTAATTTTCTGGACGGAAAATTAAGGAAGTCTGGCAGTTCAAGGACAGCAGAAAACCACATCAGCTTGAATTCTACCTGAAGATTGTCTGGGTTGTGTTTTTCAGACAAATAATCCATGTCCAGTACTACCAGCCTTCTGGAGAGACAGGCAGTAGTGGTCCTACTGGGAAGTGAAAAGTCTGGTAATTCCAGGAATCTGAAGCTTATTCCCTAGCTGAAAACATCAGAAATATCCTCCCTTAATCTGGTTCCTCCTTGTGTCTGTCCACTAACATTTCAGAAGCCAAGGAGGATTTTCATTCTTGAGGAAGAGCAGGTTAGGTCTGTGGGTTCTTATTCCATGTTTATTTTATATATAGTGAACTATTAAAATGAAAAATCAGTTTTATTTTGAGGAGAATTTTCTTTTTGCCAGTTTCCCTACATGCACGTGGGGAGAAGTTTGTGATGCTGAATGTGTTTGAGTATGTAGCTGCTCCAGGCTAGCACAAAGCTTACTATGAGATGGATAAAAAGATGTGGCTGCCACCACAGTCCTTAGCAGAAAGACAGGCCAGTTGTAAAACCATAGACTTCGTGGTTTAGTTGAACTGCTGCTTTCTTGGCAGGGCTCTTCCCCATGGTCTGACGTCAGAGGAGAGGATTATCACTCCAGCAGCATGAAGGAACTCTGAGCCATTTCCCTGTGACTGACGTCATAGGTAGCTCCTCCGTAGGGTGACTCAGGATCTCGTTACTCTGGATCCTTCTTGATGGAATATTTCTGTAGGTTATTTGTGTGATGGCTTCTCTGACCTCCTGTAACAGCAGCAGAGGAACTCAGGAAAATGGGGGGCTGTTCTCTTCAGGCCTCAGCTGGGAGCTGAAATGTTTCTAAGAATAACACAAGATTACATCCGGCACTCATGTCAATAACAATTAGGTCCACAAAGACCCAGAGCAGGGAAGGAAGTGTGGGAAAATACCAGCATTGCTCATGTGCTGGAACACACACGAGTGCAGAAGTGTTGTCTGTTGAGCTTTAGCTGCCACTGGTAAAGGGATGGTTTGCACTGCATTGAATCAGACAGCAGTTGGTGTAGATTGGTTGCTTTCTATATTTTCTGAGCATCTCCACACCTACTTGTGGCAGTTTCTTCCTTGGTTGCCTCAAGAATCAAGCTGATCTATGTTGATGGACAAACTTAGGATTGCTTGGCTTTCCAGATTGCTCTGGAAAACTTTCCTGCCCAACCACATCACCATGTGAGCTTAGTGACTTTCCACATGTCTTGAATTCAGCTTTTGTGTTGCTGCTTGAGCTGCCCCCAAGTGTATCCAGTCCCTTTCAATATTAGTGATCAAGACTTGAAGTGAAAAGGGTGTGTGAAGGGGGTGGGCTGTGTGCAGGAGGAAGGGCAGGGTATGGAGAGCGTGGTTTGTGGAGCTGTCTGCAGTCACAGGAAGGAAGAGATGGCAGCTGCACCACAGGCTAGGCCTTCTGGCAAACACATGGCTGAGATGGACCCTCAGAGGATGTTTCTGAAGCAGTTGTTAGGGAGAGCAGGAGCCTTTTGAACAGAATTTTGGACTTCATATTTCTTGTTTCCTAGGGATCATAATTTCAGGACTTCCTGCTTTTTGGTTTGTTTTCCATTAAAAAAAAAAAAAAGAATAGGTCCCATCAATGAAGTGTGCTCTTTCCTTCTCCTGGCAGCTCTCCACTCTTGAGAGAAGTACCTGCCTTCCAAACTTCCTAGGACCACTCATATCCCCATTTTTATTCCAGCTGGAGAACGTTTAGCTGATCCAGCTGTTCTGGATAAACAAAGATGGTGCCAAGATAAAGAGAAGAATGAGGTGACTATCAGGAGAGGCTGGAGAAGACCTTCCTGGAAATCCCAGGTGCAGTGGGTCCAGAGAGTAGGAGCTGGGGTCAGCAGAGACTGATTTAATTGAATGAGGACTTCTTGCTAAAAAAGTCTTAAGATGCATAGAGAGATGTGATGCCTCATTTGGTGTGAGGGCATTCCATGAATTTCACCATTCCCTGAAGACTCTTAGGCTCCAGAGTTTATTTGCTTTATAAGAGTTTTGGAGAAAGCAATGTTTGATCAGTTGCCAGGAGTAATTTTACCAAGAGTTCTTGGGGCTCTCTCCTCAATAGGGCACTGCTTTTTGTGTGTGCAAATAAATGCACTTACAGCTATATCCTGCAGAGTCCCGTTTGGATCAGTGATATTTCAAAGCTCTGTGCAAGTTTGAACTGCAGCTCTTGAACCAAGAAGCGATTTGGCATGGTGGGATGGCTGGGAATACTGGAGACAGAAAGGCTTTCTCACTGGTCCCAGTTGGTGCTAGGGTGCAGGTGGACTTGGAGTGACATAGAATAGTCTGAGCCTTTGATTGCTTTTTGACAATGCCTCAGGGGATGCTGGTGGATATAGAGAAGTCTCTAAGGTGTGGGAGACTGGAGGGTCAGGATGGACAGGAATTCTTGGTAGTGAAGGAGCATTCGTAGAGTAGGTGTTTGGGAGGATTTCAGGGGAGCAGGAATGTGCTGGGGGGTGCTGAGGGGTGTAGAGATGATGCTGGCTTGAGACCAAGGTGGGACTTGCTGAGGAAGGACTCTGGATGTACAGCCTTACAGTTCTCCTGGGATCACTGCAAGGATCAGCCCTTCCTGGGGTGTGCACAGGGTTGATGTTGTAGGGTTGACTCTATATTGACTGAAGCAGGGATAGTTCTTATGGATTATATTCTTTCCAGATACATTGTCCCATTTCATGAGCACCTCCAGGTATAACAATTCCCCTTCAGCTTCATGAGCATGGGCCCTACCTAAACCAAATCCTTCCAGCCAAGTTCTGTGGAAGGACAAACAGGCTGCAGTGGTGCCACAATGCATTAAACCTGCATGCAATACTCTCTGGTGGTGTTTGCTAATTTCAGCTGCCTAAAAGTCAGCTCTCTCCCAAACTGTTTTGGGCATCAAATTGCACTGAGTCATTTCAGCATTTTTTTTTCTTTCCAGCCCTGAGCTTCTGGCTGTCTTTATGGCAAAACACATAAAGAGTAACAAAAATCACCAGTTCCTCATTTGCATGAGAGGTGACTAACCCTGATAGATGAGAATCCCCAGACTGGGGCAGTGCTGTATGTAACTCCCCACCTTACTTGCCTGCTGGGGCTGTTCACACAAGGATGTGTTAAAATCGAGACTGGAACCTGTTGATCTGAGAGCATCCATCCCTCCCCTCACTGTCTCAGGAGCTGGTGTTCCTGCCCTGTCCTGTGGAGAGGTTCTCTGTGGTCTGCAAACCAAGACAGTATGAACACCCCGCTGCACATGCTGTCAGTATAAAACAATTACTCTTTTAATTTAAATGGTTTATGATATAGGTGTTGTTTTCCCTTTGTCAGTTACCATGTGGGGGGGGGGGGGGGGGGGGTGGGAAGGGAGTGGGAGCATCTGTGCATGCAAATGTATTTAAAGTGCATTGACCAAAGGTTTTTTTGAATCTGTGAAGTTTTCATATCTGTGAAGTCATCAGACTGCTGGGCAGTGAGGAGCCGCTGGTGCTGCGGAGTCTGTCTTGGTTACATTTCTTAATAAGCATTAAAATAATAAAATATATTTGTAAAAGAGAGTGTGAGTGCCTTTGTCCCAGGAAGATCCGGCTGGCTGGATCTTGTGTGCAAGTATTTTTTTATTATGTTATTAGCTTTCTCCATTGATTGATCCTTCTGGAGAGCTCTCTCCCTGGTCCTGCCTGTGCTTTCACAGAAGAGATTAGCATGGACTAAAGTGAGAGACCCAAATGGACTGGAAGACTTCTCCCATCGTAGCAGTAGAAATCCTTCACAGCTGTGTATGGAACACAAAGTAGAGCTGTTTTCACCCAAACCACTGCCCTGGCAGGAAGGGTGTGTTCCACAGCAGGACCTGAGGGTCCATAACTGCACCATGCAACAGCTTTGCCAGCTGTGACTGGGCCATCCCACCCTGCTGGCTCTCCTTCCATGTGGCCCTGCTGGTGCACCTGAGACCATCACCCTTTCAGACTTCTGCCCAGCTCTTGCCAGCCAAATTAGTCTGGCAATGGAGGCAGGAAATCTAGATGCTGCTGTGGTGTTTCTCCTGTCAAATCTGAGCAATGCTGAAGCAGAAGTAATTTCCAGCTTTTTCAACCTGGCAGCCACTAAATGTGTGTCTAAGGAGGTTAATAGAAGTCTGTTCAGTCCAGGAGCACTTGGAATTGGGAGATTCTGAAGTGAAAGTTCACCAGATAGCCATCAACCACTGGTCATTCCCTCTTCTGGGTCACTTTGCAGCTGTGTTCAAGGCCTCCTCACGGGAGGCCCCAGTTTGTGGAGAGGTGCTGGCACCCTGGTGCTCTGCAGCCAAGTGCCCAAGCTGTTCAACCAAGTGTGGAACTGAGAAGCTTTTTGATTTTCCCTCCTTTCACAAACACTGTGCGTTTTGTTCTGCAGCATCAAAGGCTGGAGCTTCGGAACAATGGGAGTCTGCAGGAGCCCAGCAGGAACAATGCTGTGCCTAAGAAAGAGAACTTGGAAGAACAGAGAGAGCTCCCAGCTTAACAGCACAATTGGCCTGATCAGAAATCTCTGCTCAGAGATCCACACCTTGGCTCAGTCCCCCTGAGCAATTAGACTCTGCAGGGCTTTTGCTGTAGACAAGAGCTGGCTGCAGCACCGGGGAACTGCTGACATTTCTGAGTGATGAAGTAGGATGGGACTGTGGAGGATTAGTAGGTTTTCCCTACAAATGTGAAATAATGATTCTGGCTCTAAAGAGTTTTTCACAGTATTTAAATCAGCACAATCTTGGTCACTTTTGCCCCCAAACAGGAAGACTTTGCTGCTAAGCATAATATACACAAGTGCCTGCATGTGTTTCAAGAAGTTTCAGGCAGTTAAAAAGCTCTGAGCACCTCCTCTGAGGCCCTGTGGACCTCACTATTTACTTTCACAGGAAAGATTCCTCCAGTCTTGCATTTGACTGTGACCACGTGATAAAAGAGAATCTCTGTGTGTTTACTCATGGGAAGGAGACAGACTTTGCCTGCTCCAAGTGACCCTGAGAGGAATCCACTTCTCTGATCCCACAAATAAGCACCTCAGGTTAGATGATGTGACTCACTGCAGGTTGGAGTCTCGCTGAATAGGAAGTGGACCTGTGTTCCTCCATGACTTCCCAATCTCCTCTTCAGTGTTGCTCAGACAACAAAGAGGGGCATTTCTGGATATGGAGGTTCCCTCAGAAATGACCCAGTGGGTGGAGTTGTTGGAGGAGTTTTGGCTGTAAGATGCAGTCATTTCTCTGCTTTGGGACTGCAGCAGTCGCTGCTAAGATCATGCAGTGTCAGGAAAGTGCTGTCTAGATGTCAGAAAATCAGAATTTCATTTCAAGAATTAGAGTCCTTGCAACACATCAGAGAAAGTAATGTAAAACAAGTTTGGGTCTGAGAGCAGCGTGGCGATTTTTCAGCAGGTGAAAGGCAAGGAGTGAGAAAAGAACTTTCCATCTGCAAGTTCAGAGTAAGCAGTACAAAGATGAGGTTATGTGGAGTGCAGATCCATACTGTGTGGTCCAAGACTGTTACCCTGAACTCCACAGCAGACTGTGGTTTCTGGGAGTGTTCTGCTGCAATCCAGAGAAGTGACTGCAACTTCTACAGATCCCAGGGAAGTCTTTAAACCTGCTAGCTTGGACACTGACAGCAGTGGAGCTGCAATTGAACAGGTTTAGCCAAGGATTTACCCAGAACCTGAGGCAGCTCCAATCTTCTGTCTTTCCTAGGTAACAGCTCATGGTGACAATGAAGAAATCTATGCGCGTGGGGTATCTTGCTGCCTCAGCTGTTGATGAGATCATGGGGATGTTTTTTGGGCTGGTATTGGTCCAGGATATTTCTAACTGGGAGTTAAGCATATCTCAGGTACTTCATGTTGCTGGAGAACTCGCAGCTGCATCATTTGGGTATTTGGCATCATCTGGGCTGTGAAAGATTGTGCCTGTTCTTTGGAATTTCCATGGATTCAAGGCTCTCGTGCAGTGTGGTGACTGCATCCAGGAAAAAACCCACCTCCTAATAAAGAGAATTGAGCAGCCTGGATCAGTTCTATGAAGAATGCAAAACAAGCCTGGGCCATCTCAGGGTAAGCTGCACTCATGGTGCCTCCTGAACCCATGTCCTGTTATTGTTGGTGTGGAACGTGAGGGTCTGGGCCAATGAAAATAAGGAAGGTGACTTGACAGACACAGATTTTATCTTTTGAGATTCGTCATGACCTTTCTTGTGTATAATAAATAAAGTTGACTCAGGAATTGGCAAGTGCCCTATAACACGCAGTCCTGGTGTTGGGACTCGGCAGAACGTTCTGCTTAGCAATGCACTCTGTTGGCTCTGTTTGCCAAGTTCCTATTTTGGAGGTGCTGGAGGGCTGAGTAGTGGCAGATGCTGAAGCCTCCTGTGGACAGGTGTGCTGGGCCCAGCTGGGCTGGGTGAAGCCTATTTTCACTCCATGCTCATACAAGCTTTTACCACTGAGCTATAGAAAAAGAGTCCTGCCAAGGAGAAATGCTGCTTGCAGGGCTGTGAGTCCCGGGCCCAGGTGGGCTCCCATCCTTCCACATCACTGTGTAACCTGCCAGGCAGTTAAGTCGACATTGAACAATATTGTTTCCTGTGTTAATGTCTTGAGCAGCCCTGCCACACACACTGGATCCTGTGATATTAAACCATTCCATCATCCAGAGAATTTGACTGGTTTCACAGGTGACAGGAATGGTAGCTCTGAGACTTGCTGAGTGACTCCCTGACATCCTGTCTTCTCTGTTAATGTGATTGTGAGCAATCACAGGTTTCCTGATCCAGCCCTGAGATACACAAGGCTCCTTGCAGGCAACTGAAGATTGTGCTGCTGATTTGAAGCTGTTCTGTGCTGGTAACACATCCAATTGTGAAGTTATTCTGCAGATCCAAAAGACTTTGAGGAGAAGAGGGCTAATGTTTGCATTCCCAGCCCCAGAGAGGCTACCAGGGGACAGCTGCAGTTAATTCACAAGGATTGTGACTGATTGAAAGGCAGAGCCTCAAGAGGAGAGCACTCAGCACCAGTACAGGAGTGCTGGGCTATGTGGCACCCAGCACCTTAAAGGTGACTGCCTCGTTTCTGTGGTGCCTGCCATTTGGGAGCAGTCCAGTATTCCAAGTGTTTCCTGCCTTTCTTTATATCCATGCCAAAAGCACTAACAGAATAGGGTGGAGACAAAAAAAAAATCTCAGACCCTCCTCAAGATCGTCCTCTAATTCCAGAAGGATCAAAATGCTAAAGGTTGCATTGGAAAAACAGAAATAGTCTTTTCTCCCACCATCGGTAACTCAATGCAACAAGTAAAGCTGAGACTCAGCTGCTTGTTCTACAGCTGTGTCCTTTCTGAAGTCATGAGAAACAGCATTTTGGTTTCCTTCCAGAGGAAATACACAATAATATCCCTAACTTGCACTGAGGCCTTCCAGTCCGCTGAACTAACCCAGCTAGCATTCATCTACAGCAAAATTAAACCCAAGATCCCCTATTCCTTATGGATTGAGCCAATGCATAAGAATCAATTCTTTTGAACAGAAACACTTCTAGTTTGCTTTCTCTGACCACTTGCTTCCCAAGAAATTTCTCTCCCATCCTAAATTCTGTGTTTGCAGATGATCCCTCCTTTCCTGCCACACACCAGACCTAATGCTCAAGAAGTTTATCCAAGATGCAGGGGTCACCTGTGCCTTTCCATGGTTCAGAACTACCTGCACTTTCAAGGACTGCAGCACCCATGTTCCTGTAGATTTTCCCTGTGGGGCTGGAGAAGACCTGCTCTCTATGCTAACAGAAGTCTCTGATTCCCTTGCAGGAGGATCTTTCCATCAGCATTTGATTTGGAAACACTGTGTGGGACATACAATCCTCCCTGGGAGAGTTTAATGCCTTCTTCCCGTCAGAAGCATGAGGCTGCATCCTGGGGTCGGGATGTCAGTGACATGTGGCTGACACTGAACACTGAAGCCCAAGTGTCAGTCAGGTCTTGGAAGAGCTGTGCTCTGTCTGCTGCACAGACACGTTCACGATCTCCAAAGGGAGGTCCTTGAGGACAGACCCATGAATTCAGTGTTTTCCAGGTGGCTGTGTTCTCTCTGTGCCAGATGAATCCCAGCGCTGTGAAATGTGTCCCTGTTCTTCTTCCTAAAGAGATGCATCTGCTGATGTCAACTTCCAGGTAAGGACACATAGGAACCTGCTCTCCCTCAGCATCTGTGGCCTTTGGCCTCTGCTGGTAGTCAGGCATCCCAAGAAAACTAGAAGTGACCTAAAACCCTTTTTTCTGCTAACCTTTGGCCAGTGTTGCAGATAGAGAAGTAATGGCAGTTTTCCAGCAGGTGAGACCCTCCAGGCCAGCTAAGCAGACAAGAAAAATAAACACAGGAAATATCATCCATGCAATAAGATAACAGAGAAAGGAGAGGCTGGGAGAGCTTTGTGATGCTTGTGTGTTGAGGGGAAACCCAGAGATTGGAGCTCTGTCCAACAGGAGCAAGCAGATGTTGAACCTCAGCACAAAGGAAGGGGTTACTGCCTGGACAGAGAGGAGAGGAGAGAAGAGAAAAGGAGTTTTCTGCTTTGCCCAGACAGAGCAGGGGTTGCTCTCTAGGTTGTGGGGTCTATGGAATGAAGATCTTGAGTCTAGATGTGGGGTGAGTTAGTGCTTTGCTCCTGGGCAGAGACTGATCAGCTCTGGTCTGTTTTGCTGTCTCAAAAGCAGTTCTCAGTCTCAGTGTTGATGGAAATTCTGCTCTGTCTCACCTGTGAAACCCATTCCCTGAACTCTTCCCTTTGTGTCCCATCCCCCCAGACCCAATGGGCTTCACGCTGCTCAGTTTACCCCTGGTGGAATGGCAGAGCAGTATTGTGGTGAGGCATCTGCTGCCTCCATCCCTGTGCTCAGTGAGATGGAGAAACCACCTGTGGTGCCCAAAATAGCCCATGCCTGGGCAATCCAATCCAAATGGTGTTGATAGTGCTGGGGGATTCCCATGCCTCATAAAGAGGCTTTTGTTGGGAGGATCTAAACTGAGCTCCAGGCCTTGCCAGCTGTGGAGAGAAGCAGATGGATCTGCAGTATAAAAATAGACAGAAGCAGACTTGTTCTGCCTCTTTTCTTCACCAGCTCAAAGTACAGCCCCAGAGGTGCCTGGTCAGCAGAACCAGAGCAGGGAACTGGGTGCTTTGCAGCTGCCAGTCTGCCTGGAGCCCATTAGCTATTGTCAGAGACAGAAATTTATCTCTTCTCAGTCCCATTGCCTTACAGCTGCCATGTGGACAATCTTGTTTGCTCGCAGCTGTTGGCAACATGTTACATCCCATTTCCCTGGGGCAACAAAAGCAGGAGAATGGGACATTTCTGTGAGACACCATGTCCCTGAAAGAGGTATTAGTCTGTGGCTATGTCCTCTGAGATCTCTGTTCAGCACTTTATGAAATGTGCTGAAGACTTGCACCAATGTGTCAGGGGCTGTTTCAATAGCTGACTGGTAGGTTTTGCAGCATCCGAGACCTTTGTGTATTGCACATAGAAATCTCACCTTTTCCCAACCCCAGCTGCAGGGGGAACATTTTGGACTGGTATTGTCTTTGTTGTTGCCCCAAGTGACTTGGCTGCCTGTTTCAATGCCATAAGTTCATATCAAAACTCTGATGTTAAAACACCTTCCAAAGGCATCTGACACTCATCAGCCTTGGTCTCTTAGGCAGATTAAAAGGGGATGTCCCCTGTGGGTACCTCCAGGCCCAGTTGTTCAACCCAGTACTTTCCATCCAAGATTAGAATTTTTTCAGCTCTAAAATATGATGGTTCTTGTGCACAAAAGCAATTGAGATGCATCAACATTCAGCTGCATCAATATTCAGAACAGGCAGGACATGTCCCTGTCAGTCCATCAGTCCCTGTTTGCATAAAATCCCCTTCTCAGCTGGCATCCCCACTCCATCCCTCCTGCTAACTGAATAAGGGGCATGTAGATGTTTCCTGAAGGGGCTTTCTAAAGGCACTAATTTACACACAGGGCATCTTCCTGTAATATTACTGAGGTAAGGTAATTGAAGCTGACTCTGCATGGGTGGGTGGGTGCAACAGGGCAGCACTGCTGGCAGAGATCATGGGATGAATAGAAGAAAATTTATTGTTCCAATAAATTCAAATGTGTTGTCTCTCTTTATGCTTCCCAACTTCTACCTGTGTTGTTTATTTTTAAGGTGGTTGCACTCTTCCTCTTCTCTTCACTTTTTTCTTTTTCATTTCATCTTATGAATTTGTTCTGCACTTTTTTTTAGCTTTTTGTTTCTTTGCTGGTTTCTTCTCCTCTGCCTCATGCTCTCCTGCTTCCTGAAAAGCTGCGTGCTGTGGTGTGTCAGGCAGAGGCCCTGAGGCTGGCCATACCTCTCCACACTGGCATCCAAGGATATACTAGCTGATTCCCTGATATTTCTTTGTGCCAAATAGCAGCAAGAAGGGAAGAGGAAGAAAAGAACAGCATAACTGGGAGAAACCAGGTCAGAGGCTGAGGTGGGTGTACAAATGGGGCCCTTTTGATAAGAAATTTCCAAAAGGCTGCAGAGAGTTTCTCATCAGGAATATCCTCCTTGATCACAGACCCCTGTGCTCTCATTTGGTGCTGGGAGTCAGGAAATAGTGGCAGAATTGAGCCTTTCCACTTATTTACAGCATTTCCTTTTGCTTGCTGGGGGGCAGAAAGGGTTGTCTAAAGGTCTTGTGTTTTATCTGAATAACTCTGATTTGCCAAGTAGAGGCAATTGCTGTTCCTATACCTTGGGAAGCACATGGTGGGGGAAAGGTGATTTCTAGACCCCAGAGATTGGGGGTTTTTCCTCACACATCTAGAAAGCCTGGATTGACAGAACTGCTGACAAGAACCCACCGGTAACATGCCAGTAAACAGACTAGGAAGCATCTGCCCTGCATTTCAATGGTGTAAATTTGACATTTAACCCCTGACTGTTTCTTCTATCAGCTTCTTAATGTTTGGTACTTACAGGAGTGTTTCAGCCACTAAATTGATGGGATTCAGCCCACAAGATGTTTCATCTCCAGTGACTGTCATGAGAGGTCTCCACACTTGATGGGGGAGCTCAGTGTTGCCTCCACTTTGGACAGTCAGAGGCTGTGATCTGGTGGGATGGAGCCTTCACAGGAAATTCCAGCAGCACTGCAGGAAAAGTGGGATTAAAACTGGGGGCTCCAGCAGTCCAGTCCAGACTGCATTTCCATCTCCACATGTCCAGTGAAACCCTAGATACAAACCAGAATCATGACTAAATGTGTGCTGTGATCGCTGTGTGCTTGGTGCAGCGCAGCAGGAGAAACATCCTCCAAAACACAGCCCTGCTTAAGCACCTGATTTGGGCAATAACTTGGTCTAATAATTCAGCAGCATTCGAACCACAAGTGCAGCATGTGTATATTGCTACCTCCATTTTTCCAGGTGGCCCCGGGGGGTCATTTTCACTTTTGTTTTGCATTGTTGAACTGGGACAGGACGCTCGAGCTGAGGACCAGAGCAGTGAGTGCTCCCTCTGCTGTCTGTGGTCTTTCAGGTTCCTGGCTAATCTGCTCCCCGCTCAGATTAAATGATTTGCCGGGCTGGAGATGACACTGGAAGCTGTTTGGTCTGCAGATGGCTCTGTAAAGGACCCATCAAATACATTTATTGCTCTTTATATGC
Source organism: Hypocryptadius cinnamomeus (assembly GCA_013400635.1). Lineage (NCBI taxonomy): Eukaryota > Metazoa > Chordata > Aves > Passeriformes > Zosteropidae > Hypocryptadius > Hypocryptadius cinnamomeus. Next base: position 104,641 of record VYZP01077279.1, on the reverse strand, counting down.
AAGGCCCAGCGTGACTCACAGCCTGTGCGTGAATATGTATTCAGGTTTGGACTGAGTGTAATATCCCAATGAGAAGGGATGGATGTGTCAGTTTTGTATTCAACTGAGGATGAACTGGACTGGAGGACACTCATGCAAGTGGTCTTTCCTGAGGAGGTGACATCTGTGATGTGACATCCTGCATGAGACAAGAGGAAATAAAATCCTGTTCAATTTTGTAGGTACACAGTTTGTGGTAATTAGGAATGGGGTTGTGGTTGAGCCTCATCCCTAATGGGCTACAGCTGTGAAAAGCAGGTGAACAGTATTGAAAGCAATGAGACATGGAGTGCCCAGGTGTGCTGACCAATCACCAAAGGGAACAGAGGGCACACAGGTGCAATGCATGAATAATGAGGGGCATAAAAAGCTGGGCTAAAGAGCTAGGTGGGCAGCTGCTTGCAGCCTTCTGGAGTGATGTGGTGTCACTCTGTATGGGTCAAAGCCTTCTGAAATTGTGTGGTGATACTCTGTGTATCATGGCTGTTTCAACTGTAACACAATTTGGGGTAGAACTCTCAGGTCTGTAAAGCAGCTTCTTCCATGGACTTCTCTGATGGTTTATTTCAGGCAGGTTTCTTTGCTCTTAAAGGAGAGAATGATGGAGACTCAGACCAGGACACATGACTTGACTCAGCATCAAGACTAAGGCCCTTAGGGAAGTGCCAAGAAGTTAAGGGGGAATGGGGCAACCACAAAGGATTTTTAAAAGCAATTAAGCAATTTAAGAGCAAAAGTGCCTCTAAATTACTCTGAATATTGTGATTATTAAGCTTATTAACCCTGGTCATTATTTGTTTGGGTGAAGATAGAAAACATTCTGGCTGTTTGAACTGGGCAGTGCCTTGCCAGAGAGCAGCAGCAAGGGGGGGCAGCCCTTCCCTTTGCCTTGGACTTGTGTGGCTTCTCACTTCATGTTTATGAGGCCTCTTTTTGCATTTGGAGGGTCTTCCCCTTTGTTTGCTTGTTTTGTGGGGGGTTTTTTGTCCCCTCAGGACTCTATTTGCAGACCACATTCTCGAATTGTGCTCAGGGAGACATTCTTGTGTTTCTTGACTGTAACATAATCAATCCTCTGTTATGGTATTTCACTTAGTTCAGGTGCCCCTGAAGGATGAGCAACTGTGGTCAGAAGCAACAAGGTTTTCTGGCTGTGATTGTTCACTGGCCTGGCAACTAATAAAAGTGCTATTTTTCTTCACCTTGGTTAAACTGCAAACATGTCCCTGCATGCACAAGACATGGAGGTTCAATAAACCCAAAGGGCTCACTGTTAAGCAAAGTAAATCATCCTGAGAGGCTGGGCATTACATGGTTTTCTACATTTAAAAAAGGAAATTACCTTAAGTATCTTTCTTGTTGTTGTTAAGTTTTGGCCCTTGTTTTGTTAGCAGCTGTACACATTAAACAAGCTAAAATAAAATATAGCATTAAAAAATGAGATCTAGAAATAAGACAATGGAATAAGAGAATCAAGCAGCACTCTGATCGTGCATCTGAGTTCATCCAGACCATATGGAAGCTGTGAATTGTAAGCAGGCAGCTGAAAGACAAAATGGTAGTAATTTTAGAAGTTTTGTTTGAATTTATGAAAGTAAGTGAGAACATACTTATAGGCCAAGTACGTGGATGAGGGAAGCTGAATCACTGGCAAACCAGAGGCAGGAAGAAAGAGGTGGATGTGGAGGTCAGGACTGGGAAGGGTTGTTGCCTGGGATATGAATATTTTGTCTAATGCATAAGGAGATGGAAAGGTGAAGAAAGGCCACAGGCATATTAGTTATTTGCAAATTGCACTATGCCTTCCCTCCCTCTGCCCATTTTCAGCCATTGTGTGGAGCAGGCAGCAATATGTGTGCATGCTGCATCCATCCATCTTCATAATAGCTGGGTTAAATTGCACAATCTTCAGGAATATCATTTGCAGGCAGCTCTTATTGCTGCTCCCAGCCTCTGTCCAGTAATCTGTGGCTCCAGGGGCTGGGCACATTTTGAAACTGTGGTGAGACAGAAAGTATTTGTATGCTGCTGCTCCTCTCACCTTTATATTCTATTATTCTGCTAAATCATTGCTTTGTAAGTAAGCATTCCTCTAGGACTGGTAATTCAAGATATTGTGATTCAACATGACTAGAGCATGATTCTTTTTACCTGTAGGAAGTGAGGAATCTTTCCACTCAGATACTTATATCCTTGGGGAAGGCTTCCACTGAAAACTGCAGCTTTGTATATACAGAGCTTCCCAGTGGTTTGGTTTCTGAAGAGATCTTGCTTGCAGTGGAATATTACACATTGCTAGAAGGAAGCTGTGAAGACCTGCAATAGTTTGCATGAAATTAGGCACGGAAGGTGACCAGAGAAGCACAGACCAGCAGATGTGATAGTCAGTGTATCTATTTTTTTATACACTGAATGCAAGGTCCAAGTGAATCTCTGAAGTGTTGCAACTCCTCAGGATCACAGCTTAACTGGATGTTGTTTTGCAATGCTGAGCAGCCCTTTGGTGTAATTGCCTCTTCCCTCCCAAAGCCTGAACATCTAGATTTATGATGACAAAAGCAATCCAGCAGGAGAGGGCATGAGAAATGGTACCCCTGTGGATTAGAAGAGACACTAGATATGGTCTGAGTTACAGCACATGTAAGACACTCTCTGGCATTCCCCAATTGTCCCATCCCTCAGTAATAGTTCCACTGCTGCTCCCCTGTGTTGGGAACTGCTGCTCACAGGGATGGCTCCTCAGCCAAAACATCTCTCAGAGCTTCTCTGCCATCATCTAAATGGTGACACATCAGCTCCTTTCCAGAGGAACTACTGGTAACAGCCTCTACCATTTTGCCTTAATATCAGTTTATTAATTACCTTTCTGTATTCTAGGTGCATGTTGGTTAATTTTCACCTGCCCACCTCTCTGGGGAGAGCATTCAACGCGTGTGTTACAAGATCATAAAAACTCTAAAGCTAATGGGGATGCAACAGTAATTGAGGTGACCACATCTCCTCCTGGGACAATTATGAATTTTGGTGCCTCTTGAAGGAGCCATATGGACCCTACTCACACACCTTCACCTCTGCCTGGAGTGCCTGCTAATGCTCTGTGGAATCAGGGTGAGGGGTGAGAACGGTAGATAGGCAAATATGTGTTCTTCACTGCTCCTTCCGATTAACACAGGAGGAGGCTGTGCTAGAGGGGCTTCCCAGGGCACAGCCTGGCTCGATGGAGGCTTTTAAAAATACTTCTGATTATTCAGTTCCTGGAACTGAGCTAACTGAGCTGATGCTGGCGACTGTCATTATGCCAGGCCCAGGAGGAACTGAACTGTGTCAACATATTTGTGAGTGACACGCTTGTGACTGCTTCCCATTGTGGAACAGAGGATGTAAAGGGTGAGCAAACAGATAGCAAAAATCTCCAGGCATGCAAATAAAGGGGGGGTATGCATTTTTTCCAAAAACATGTATTTTTGGTATGTAAGAAGAAGAGTCCTTTGTTCAGGGTATTTCTCACCCAGACTTGCATCTTGAAGAAAAGCAAGAGCTAGTGCTCATGTTGTTGTTAGTGATTAAGAATTCCCACAGGAGACCCAGTGTATCTTTGACGTAGGCTCATTCCTTTGTGTGCTGCCTCCATCCCCATCAGTGAGGCTTTCTCTGCCCCTCTCTCTCTCTCTTCTCCCATTGCCTTCTGCCCCTACCAACTTGAAAAAGCATCTTTTGAAATCTTTGTTGACAGAAGCTGTCTTAGTTGTAGATGCTGCAGGGGTTGGGAAGGCTCCTCAAGCAAAGTTCAGTCCTTGGGGTCGTGGAAACCAGCCAGGAATTTCTGCTTTCCCATTCCCAGGGGCATGAGGAGCCCACAGAGGAAAACCAAAGGTGACCATTTCCTCAGTTTAAATGTCATTGACCTGAATTGCAGATGTTTTCCAAGACTTTTTAAGATCAAGAGAGTAGTTTTGGAAATATAACGGGTATCTTGATGGAGGATCATTTCAAATTATAGAGTCCTATAAAACAATATAGGAAATTTTTATTTAAAAAGAAGAAAGCATCATTACTGTCTTTTTCAAGTCTTCAGAGTTTCGGTTTTTTTATCACACTGGATACATGTGTGCAGCTGGTTCATTGAGGGAGCTGGATATTAAATGGCCAGATATTATTCCTTGAAAATCAAGATAGTCTAAAGTGTTAGCTATGTACTACAGGATCACTGAGGATAGTGTGTTACTCACAAGGAGAAAGGAGGTGACAGTGGGACTAAAGCTGCCTCTTTTCTGTAAGGGTGATATCTTAACAGCTCTCATGGGAGGAAGGACATGTTCAACCTAATAGGATAATGGAATAATATGTTGAACATATCAGCTTTGACACAGACCATCTGGTGGCTGTAGACACAAATAACCTAAGGAAAACAAATTTGAAATGTTTCAGGAAATGGCTATATGCATGCAGCACAGTGGGGGGGCAGGAGGGTGCCTGTGTGTAGAAGGAAAGAGATAAAAGCCCCTCTCTTTGGCTGTGGGAAGAGTGTCTCACTCGTTCCTGGAAAGGACTACATTCCATCTTTAATGATATTTGGGCTATAAATTTAGCACTGACATCTCCTCAGGACCGACAGAACTCTGCACTGCGAGCTTGGACCAAAGGTCTCATATGGAGTCTAAATGGTAAACAGAAAAATCCCCAAAGCCAAACAAAGAATCTTCCTACACTTACTGTTGGAAATTTGCTCAGAAATTGTTGGTATGGTAACTATTGCTCAGCAGGGAAATTATCTCCACCAGTAGGTCATCCACAATCTCTTCCCTTCCTTCTTTCTACTGCCTTTGTGTTTCTAACACATCCTGTCTTCTTATCTCTGTCCAACGGGTTTAAATTCCAGCGCCCTGCGTGTTGCTTGAGTCAAGTGCCGCGTTGTGTCTCAGGCAGACGTGAGGCTGTTCTGGGAGCACACCTGGCTGGCACATCTCAGNCTCCATCTTCTTGGTGATGGTGGCACTTTGGGATTGGTGAGAGATAGAGACTCACTGTCTAACGTAGGTTATAGGTACTGGAGCACAATTGTAAATATCTAATACGTAGATTATAGTATAAAAGACAACGCCAGCCCCAGGGGAGGGGAGTGTGCCTTGGACAGACCTGCTAGACAGAACTCTGTGGGTCTGAGAGAAAATATTTTAGATAAAAGACAATAAACAACCTTGAGACCAAAAGCCAAAGACTATTGACTACCTTCTTTGACAGCCGGGTTGGAGGAAAAAAGACTTTTAACATGTTCTCGGGATTGCCTTGACCAGAGGAGGTTCTGAGAGGCTGGCACATCTCAGCTGCTCTGTGACACCGCCACGTGAGGCTGTTCTGGGAGCACACCTGGCTGGCACATCTCAGCTGCTCTGTGACACCGCCACGTGAGGCTGTTCTGGGTGCACACCTGGCTGGCACATCTCAGCTGCCCTGTGACACCACAACATGAGGCTGTTCTGGGAGAACACCTGGCTGGCACATCTCAGCTGCCCTGTGACACCACAACATGAGACCCTGAGGCATCACTCCATCACTCTGGCTTCCCTCGCCTGTGGCTGGGAACATGCCACCAATGACAGTATCAGTGACATAAACTGCTAACAAGCCTTTAAAAGATGCTGAAAATACCCAAAATCTTGCAGAGGTGTGGGGGTATTAGTTGTTGGTTTTTTTGGGTTTGGATTGAAGGTATTTGAGATGATAGTTTATGTTTGGATTTAAGTGTTTACTATTTTTTATTAGTAAAATAGTTTTACTATTGTGAGTTTGGTAGTTTTTTATTAGAAGGTATAAAATGGTTAATAATTTTTTGTTATAAGGTTTTTTAAGACTAAACTATTTAATTAAGAATTGACACATATTAATTTTTTTTAACTTAATAATTTATTTTAAAGAGCTCGCAATGTGGACTTTGTTTAATTACAAAATGCTACTCAAACTCAGGAAGAAAAAGCATGAAGAAGAAACTCAGGACGACACTTTGTGCTTTTTATTTTGCTTCTATCTACAACATACTAAAAATCTTAAACCCTAAATTTTTCACTAAGTGATACACTTACACTACTCTTTATAATCTATTTCCCACTTTTGTGGATTCTAGTCTATTTTGACGTTTAGGAAACTTTCTCTATGAATGAGGGTCAAAGTTAGTGCTCTCTTGGGGTTAGGGCACCCCAGAGCAGACAGAGAAATATTCTTGGTGCTCTGGGTTTCTACACAGAGGCAAATCAATCCTTGCAGATCCCTTCTTGCCTTGGTGCACAGGTGCTGTCTCATTTGGAAGTTTTCAGTTTGTGCCATTACAAGTCTGCAGACATTTGTATGGGCTCAGGAGGGACAGTAGAATGTGTTACACTCTTCATAAATGCACCTTCCTCCTTCCTCATGTGCCAGCAGCACGTCAGCAGCAAGTATAACTTTCCTGTGCAGGAATGGCTTTGATAAAAGGTACACTAATAAGATATACTCCATTGACGAGTTATTTCTGGCACAGACAGAGCTGGAAGGAAGTCAGCATTACACACAGACACTCTTTGGCCTGGGAAGGTCTGAGAACCCTTTAAACACTTGGCTCAGAAATGGCTCTTTTCCTTTTATCTAGAGATTTTTCCTTTCCTGTTAAGTTAATTAAACTTCTGTTTTGTCTTCCTCATGCCCTTTTGCCAGCATGTAGGCTGTTCATGAAGACACCAGTTCAATAACCATCATTTAGAGTGTCAAGCTTATGTTCCTACTGCCAAGTGCAGCTGTCTGCCCAATCTCACATGTTCCTGTGAGCTAGAGATATTGGCCTTCACTACACAAATGTGTTGTTAAGGCCTCCCAGCATCCCTTCCATGAGCTGTCCTTAAAAGATGGCAAGTTTTGTTGTCCTCCCACTTCTCTGAAAAAAAGGCTTGTTTACACTGAATAACTGATTGAGGTTGCAGTGAAATCTGCAGTCCAAGTGAGATATTACTTCTGGTTAGTGCCCTGTATTCTCAGTAATATCACAGATATTTTCACTGTGGAATAAAGTATGTTACTCAGAAATAAATTCTACAGCAGATCAGGTTATTCTCAAGCAGAAGTTCCAGGCTGGGTGTCAGTGTCAGTCCCTGTGTATAAAACCTCTGAAATCCTGAGACTGTTTCTGGGTGTCAGGGGTATGGATCAACTCATTGGGCAAATTCAATTGAAGGGTTGAAGCCCCTTTGCCACTTCCTAGCACAAAATTGTGCTCCCACATCAAGGTGCAGCAGATGGATTCCACAGATGCTCCCGTTTTTCCTCCCTTTTCTGCCACTGAAATCACTCTGCAGGTCCAGTTCCTTCTGGTCAGTGGGAGCTGTGAGTTGAATGGCTTTGGTGAGAGACTAATGAGGAAGTATTTTAATATAGAGAATGTCCTGTCTTTGGGCCAGCCTGTGCAATCTGCACTGGAGGTCCTTTTATAAAGAGGATAAAGATCTCCCTGTATGAGAGATCTAACATGTTTTCCCTAATAATTCTAGTGGTGGGAAGGGTCTCATCCTCTGTGAGAGGGAGCCTTACTGCAATTTCCTCAATTTCAGCATGAGTGCCTTCCCAGAAAAGTAAGGTGTTGACTGGATGTTGCTGTTCCTTCTGTGCTGTCAAGTGTGAAACTAAAGATTAATGTAGCACTCTATTGACTGCTGTGTGCAGGTTTTGACCTGCCTGAAAAATATTTACTGCCTATCCTAAAAGTTACCCATCTGGTGTCCAGTTCAGTGGGCAAGCTCTGGAAACAAACTTCATCAAGGTCCTTGTTGAGTTGCTTTGAATACCACCAAACCCCAAACCATACAACTGAGAGCCAGGGCAGTGTATTGAATCATTGAACACCACCTTGCCACTGGCCAAGCTATTAACCAAAGCTCTCACCTAGAAGATAATGGGTCTTGGGGCCATCTAATAGGCTCGCCTGGAACAATTTGCAGGTTTTTGCATGAAATAATTTTTCAATTACTTTTTTGCTCTTAAGGGCAATGTAAAGCTCCTTTATTCTGCATTTGGTTTTAACTTGGATGGCTCTGAGGTAGCTATTTGGGATTACATTATAATCAGATCCTTTCTGCAGGGTTAAATGACTGAAAATTGTCCTTTTTGGAATTTCAAACAAACTCCCATTCCTTTCAATATGATCTCTCTTATCAAAAGCTTTTCCAAAGTTCACACAATTCACACAGAGCTTCCACTCAGAGGAGAACTCCTTGAGGATTTTGAAGTTAGCCCTGTGATAAGTTCAAGCCCATCTTTCTCAAAATCAGATCACTCAATTCCAAATTAGATGTTTGCTAATTCCATTACCTAACAATATTCTTGACAGGAATAGGGCAGTATAGAAATGTCATGTTTCAGACCCTCCCTCATGTCTCCAGCTCTTACACTTTGAAATACCTAATTTCTGCAAAGATTGAAACAAAAGATCTTTCTCCTCCTGTGAGGGGAGGGACATCTTCCTCTTCCCAGATTATACCTAAAATTCATTCATTTTGGTATAGACTACTACCCTCTTTGATGAAGGATTAGAACACTATTTATAGTAGGTGCTTAAAACCGGGCTTCCTGAACCCGTGGAAAACAAATGCGCCAGATTTTATTCTTTTGTTCTTTTAATAAACTGTCCGTGAGATTCTTCCCCTCCCCTCCTTTCCTGCTGGTTTACTTGCATTCTTATATGTTCAGTGTTTTGCTCTTCTGTCTTTGTTCCAGTTTATCAGCAATTTACACACAGTTGTTTCCCAGACTCCATGATTTCAACAGCAAAAATAACACTGACCTTTTGAGCCCATGAGCAATCGTGTTGGTGGTAATTTAGCAGAAAGTTACAGTAATGAACAAGAACTCTGCTCTTAAATGTTAGATCACTAAATGTGTTTTATGAGTCTTTATTACTTCTTTAATGCACTTCCTGTGCACCAGGGAGACAGCCGTATTCAGGGGGAAGATGAAGTTTTTAATTGGCAAAGTAGCCAATTTGCAAATCTCTTCTGCTTTAAGGATACATTTTCAGGTATGATTCAGTCAAAGCAATCAAGGAAAATGTTTCTAGCTAGAAAGACAACACCACTAACAACAGAAGGGATCTTCCAAAGATATATTAACTCTGAAAACTGTGAGCTGGGCTTTTCCTGTGGGAGGGAGGGGAGAGTGCTAAAAACTTCGATTTCACTGCCCGGATTTGGGGCTGCCTGGGGACTGCTTTGGTCCCAGGCATGTCTGAGAGCAGACAAAATGTATTGTCAACAATAAACTTCCTCAGTTTTCAGCCACTTCCCCTCACCCAGCCTTCAGAAGAGCAGCAAGCCAAAAGCAGAGGACACAAAGCCAACTAGATGAGGTTTGTAATTTGGCTCTGCTGCTCTTTAGGTGATTGTACCTATGGCTGTTGCAGAGTTCACAGTTAAGACAGGTAATCTGAATGCAGGCTGGAATTTTCCATCCACATCAAAATCCTCAACTTCACTTTGGCTTAAGTTTACATACAGACCCATTTCTAAAATTGATAACAGTGCTTGTAGAGATTTAAGTAGAATTAGGAAGAGAGCTTTGTCTGTAAAAAACCCAAACCCCAAAAGCCCCACCAGAGTTAAATGTTATTAGCAAGAGGTCATGGTACAAAGGAGTGACTTTAAAACAGAGAATTTTGGTTTTCCTTCACCACAGCACCCTTAAACCAAAGCAGAGAGACAGGAAGGTTACCAACTCCCTTCTTTTAGCTGTGTATTAAGGAGCCTGAAGCTTGTGTTTTATCTTCCCACTATATTTTAGACCTTCTCCTCTCCTACACTTCTATTATGCTAATTTCCCTTCACTGCCTGTCTCTTAAACTTGAAATGTTTTGAATCAGGTGTGTTTCGAGATAATTGTGTTATATTTCCACATGAAGCAAGGGAATTTGTATTTGAGGTGAAGCAATGTAAAGACCTGATTGCAGTAGAATTCAGTACTTTATTTTGTGGCCACTGGAAGAGGACATTGTAGAAGACCATTTTAAAGGGTATTGCAGCATAAAAAAAGCAAGCTTAGACAGAGCACCAACATCATGTGCCCTTGCAGGACACATCTGTGTCCACCCAAATCCCTTGATAGGTGTCAATAACCAGCAGCATGACACTGGGGATATCTGAGGCAGGTAGTGGATTAGCGACATGAGTTATTAATTTATTTAGCTGCTCTGGGGAACTCTGTGTGACCAATTTCAAGAACTGACAAACGAAGAGAGTGTCAGAAACATGATTCACATGATGACTGTAGCAGGGTTTGTAAGAAGCTGGGTGTTTCAGAGGGAGTACATATACTGCTACAGGACAGACAGAAATCCTGCCTCTAATCCTCCCTATGAGCACTGGTTCGTGATGCTGTTCAGCCTTTCCTCCTATCTTGGGCTACAGCAGAAAGACTTTGTTTGTTTGTTTAAATCTTTTCTTGGGTCTTTCCCAATTTTAGCCTGAACTCCAGATATTTGGCTCTTAAATTAATTCTCCAGGGTGCTTCTGACTAATGCCAGGGTGCTATTGTGGGGTTTTACAGGAACTCTTGGAAACAGTCCTGCAGCATGGAGTTGTGGACCAGCAGTAGCAAAGCCCAGGTTTATCTCTGTGATGGTGTCTGTGCAATGCAGGGTTTCAGCACAGAAACACACAAGAACTGTTTCTGGACAGATTGCACTGTGTGGTCTTGACTTCTTGACTTTATGGACCACCCTGACTGAGGGCAATGGAGATGAAAAGCATGTGCACTTCAGAACTGTTTTGCAGGAATTTTCCCTCGTTTTGAAGTGCTTTTGTTCCATAAAATACTTATTTTCCTCTAAATCAGTTATTGCAGTTTGGGTTCATACCAAAAGCCTCAGCTGTTTCCCAAAACAATTACTTGGTCCAGGTAATGCAGAACTGAGAAGAAGTTTAAATACAGAGGTTTGAAGAAGTCAGAATCAGAACTGGGATCTGGATTCGAGCATCCTACTTAACAGATAATTGCAATGACTGAGGTAGAACATTCAGACTTAAATCCAAGCCCTCTAATATGCTTTGTCTGGGGTATGGAAGGCATCTTCCTTTATTAGGTTACTTTCCTGCTCAACATTAACATTTGGTGCTTTGAAGGTTTATTGTGTTGGCTGGAGTTATACCTTTATATACACACAGTCCCTATGGAATAGCCTGGTCTCCTTTCATCATTATTAGTAATTCTAGGCTTGTCATTTCCTATCCATGCAGTCTGGACCTCTCTGCGTTGTTGCAGGATGGTTGATACGGTGCACAGGAAATGTTCTGTTTTTTCAGGTCTCCACTGTTCCTAAGTATTCTTTTCAGGGGCTTCAGTTTTATTGCCATGAAGTCCATTTCCTACATGTAGTACAATTTACTAAATTACAAATAAACAAGGCACCAATAGAGAAGTCAGTGAAAGTTCACACTAAGAATAGAACTTAAAGAGAAAAGTTCAGTTATGTGACCTTCTTCAGGAGCTGGATACAAAATAGACCTGCTGTTTTTCCCTTTAATTTGCAGTCCAGGCAGAAAAGAACTTGAACAGTTCCCAGAGAAACCCAGGCCCTTCTGTTTGTTTCTATGAATCCTCCAGAAATGCTTTATCTGTTGACTTCCTGGCTATGCTGATACGGAAATGAACTTACTTGGCCTCCTCATCTCCCCTCTATATCGTCAGCTGACTTTTTCATTGATCTCCCTCCCTGCAATGTTTAAAGATTTGCCAGCAACAGACAGAACCAAGTGTTACAGTTAGGTACCTTTAAAATTGCCCATTAAAGAAAATTAGGATCATCAGATGGAAAATCTAATGTATGTATCAGTCACTGCTTATTATTGCCCTTCAGAAACATGTTTGGGAAAGAAAAGTAATTTCACTGAAACTTTTTTGGTTAAAAACAGTGAATTAGAGAGAAAGAATCACATGTCTCCAAATGCCTTGATGAAACCAGACTACCCCTGGACACTTTCTGCCTAAAGTTAAATATTAGACACTTTCTCCCTGACATTTTTTTTTATTTCATCTAAAAGGCTTAATATTTAACTCAAAATACCTAACAACTGCAAATGCTAAGTGCTGAAAGCTGTTACATCCTCCAGCAGATACATAAAGCAGTGCTTAAACTCAGTGGGATATATTTAGAGAAGTGTAACCATCCCTGGACTTCGTGTTCCACTTGAATGACAAACCCAGTTGCTATGTTGTGAACTTCTGTGTGTTTTGAAGCAGAAGGCATGGCCAGTGGTTCAGTGGGAAAAATTGCTCTAAACAGGGTGTCTGCCTTGGACCTGCAGAAGGAAATGGCCTTTATTTGATGCACTTTTATTTTGTCCCAGATCAAGGTCTTAATTGGTTCAATCCTTTATCTGACATTAAGTCTGGTTTTGGGATGGATTTCCAATTATAATGGGTCTCAAAATCCATGTTAAACTCAAAGTTAATTATTACTGGCTCCTGTTCAGAGTTTTACTGCAACTTCAATGGACACACACATATCCCTGACAACCACTGCCTTTTTATAACTTATTTCCAAGCCTTTTTTTGGACAGGTATCACTAGAAAAAGCTCCTAAAGATGTTCTGCTTTTAGATGAGCTATGTCTGAAGCACAAGAGTTGGTCCAGAAGTGGCAAGTAGCCAGGAATGGCCCCATCCCCTCGACATTCCATCAGCTGGACCGATGGAACCAGGGCTGGTGATCTTTTTCCTCTCCTTACCTCTCCTTTCCTTCCTTCTTTTTCTTTCTTTCCTCCATTTCTCACCTTCTCTTTCCCCCCCTTTTTCTCTCTTTCTACTGTGTGTTCACAGAGTAGGTCAGGGACCAACATAACGGATTTCCACACCAAGTGACTTTTTGTGGACTTCGTGGTTCTTTTCCACCACGAGCATTTACGAGTCCTGGGCGCTCCCTGCCCCTTTGTGGCCGCACCCGCTCCCGCAGCGGAGACAGCCCGGCCATAGCTCAGCCCCGGCCCTGAGGGCACCGGCCGGGACCGCGCCGCCAACAGCCGTGAGGGGAGCGGGGCGTGGCCGACGGGGCCGCCCGGCGCAAAGTCCAGGGGCCCACCGAGCTCCTGAGGGGCTGCGCGCGCTCGCCCTCCGCCATGGCGGCCGAGCTGGAGTCGCTGGAGTTGTGCCTGGAGCGGCACATCCCGCCCGGGGAACTCGCCGAGGTCAAGCGGATCCTCTATGGGGGCGAGGCCAGGTGCGCCACCAGGACGGGCTCGCCCCCAGCTCTGCGGGTTTTCGTCCCTCCTCTCGCCGGGCTCCGCGGGGATGCCCAGCCCGGGAGTGAGGGGAAGGAGGCAGTGTGAGGGCGGGTGTGCAAGACACAGGGCTGGGCTGACGGGAAAATGGAAAAGTAGGGCTTGTGGTGCTGCAGCGAGGTGACTGGGGTTTTTTGGAGGTGATCCGGGTGTGAGGAGCAGGGCCGTGTGAGGAGATGACGGACAGGGTGGAAGACCTGTCGGGAATAGTGATATCATCGGGGCGATGGAGCCTGAAAAGTAGGGATTAAACTTGAGGGAAAGACATGGGAGGAAAAGTGTTTGTAATCCAGGTGTGGCAGGTGCAAGTTTGCCTGTGTGCTCCTTGATTTCTGCAGCAAGATATTAATGTCTGGGAGTGACAGGAGGACAGTGGGCGATGGGTGATGTGGGGGTGAACGGCGGGATCAGCACAAGAGCTGGTCACGGCCTGTCCCTTGGCTGGTGGGTGACGTGGGGCATGGGGGCTTGGGTGTCTCTGCAGGGTTAGGCAGAATTGTCATCCCCTTGGTCCATTGCATTCAGAGCAGAAAAAGAGAACGTCTGATCTTGAAATGTCTTTGTTTCTTGTTCAATCCAGAAAACTTGATTTGCCAACTGCTGCACTGTCAGCAGCTCAGGAAAGAGATTTTGAACTACAGGGCTATGGGTTTGAAGCTGCTTTGGAGCAATTGAGAAGGCCACGTATCGTTCGAGTGGGACTGATACAGAATAAAATTCCTCTTCCCACAGACACAGCAGTGGCAGTCCAGGTACACAGACTGGGACTGGGGGCTGTTCCTATCTCCTCTTCTGCTGGACTGAGACATAACACAGTTCAGTTGTTGCTTTTAGGAACTGCATCATGAAATGTCTAATGGTTGTCTCACAGTACAGGACCCATCACTACTGCACTACAGCGTCCTGTAAGGAATTTGAGTGACACATTTGGTTTCATTGTTTCTCAGAAACTTCTCTTGTGTTTACCTAGCACGCCCAACCTTCTTGCAGTTTTTCCAAAGCTGAATATTTGGTAGCTCATCTTATACAAGAAAATCCTTTGCCTCTAAGATGAAACACAAAATCATTTACACAAAATCAAAAGGGATGGCAACCAGTGGAAACCACAGGTGCAGTTCTTGTTTTAATTGAGAAATGTTCCATTACAGGAAAATCCATTAGAGGAAACAGATTAATAAAGCTGTGTTCATTATTCTTTGTACAGCAGTGAGTGAAATCTTATTACAAGATAACATGGTTTAGTGGTGACTTGGCAGTGCTGGGTTAATGGCTGGACTTGGTTGATGATCTTAGAGGTCTATTCCAACATTAATTATTCTGAAACCATCATCTCTTAACATCTTGGACACAGCAGCACTGAAGTGACAATTACGTATAGAAATAGTCTCCTGAGAGTAGCTTTAAAAAAGGGAAAGAAAATACTGTATTTATAAAATCTCCCGGAGTAGTAGTTTTGTACAGTGACAGGACAGAACATTTCTGAAGTAGTTTGTTTTGGAAAGATTACCTATCACAGATGCAAGTCATTAATTCAGTGAACAGATCAAGTTTGTGGATTCTTTATAACAGCTGTTGAATAAAGTACCAGCTATATGAATGATTTTACTTTATGAAGAGCTAGTTAACTGTTTCTGTAAATCAATATACAATTTTTGATTTCATGGGTCACTGCAGTCTTGTCTTTATTAATTTTTTTTTGAAACCTGAAAGTAGCAATGCAAAGTACTACACCTATGCTTATCCTTAAGTAGAATACGCTAGAAAACTAATTAATAAATACTTTGATGATGTTTCTTGGTAATAATTACTTAGTTCTTAGGACAGAGGGCTTAACATCATCCTGTAGGTTGTTTACAATGAGCAGCAAAATTATAGTTTTTGTTGATTCTGTTTAGCTTTTCAGCTTTTTGCAAGTCAGGCAGCAGTGAGTTTCCAGCTATATAAATGTTGCAGCCATGGAATTAGAGTCCCATTGAAATGCTTTCTCTATTTTCAGCATCTAAATGCTTTTAAAAATCTATACCTGACTTTACTATCAGTGTTCAGGAATGACACCTCGAGTTACTCCCCCTGAAAGCAATGGCACTAGGTATAGAGCAAGATAAACTCAGTGTGAGCAAAGGGTGAGTTAGAACATGTGGCTTTTTTAAGGGTGTGACCTTTCTCACCATCAGGTGGCTGCTCTGCACAGACGCATCGAGGAGATGGTGGGAGTGGCTGCAATGTGTGGGGTCAACATCGTGTGCTTCCAGGAGGCTTGGAGTGAGTATTTGCTGTGGTTCCCTCTAGGCTGTCTGATGTCAAGTGCCCTCTATTTCAACAGGTGTCCTGTAAGTGAACAGTAGGAATCTCCCAAGATACAACAATTGGCTGTAGTGATTTGCTTCCTAAAGGAAAAACCAGAGAGTCTGAGGTAGCAGAACTGTATGGAAGAGATATGAGGGGTCTGTTATATTGAAGACTGCCATATGATACTTTGTGATCCTTTCCTCATTTTTTTTTCCTAAAACTTTGGGGTTTTTTTCTAGACAGGTATTAATATTTAAAAACCTGCTTTTAATTAACATGGGGTGTTTGAGGCTTAATAGAAGCAAAACCCTTCACTTTCATGGGCAAGTGAAGGCCCATGAAATGTTTGTGAGAACAGGTTGTTCACAGTGTACACCAGTGACTGGGGTATATTGTCTCCTTGCCCTGGCTAGAAATATTTTTAAATAGCTTTTGCCTTTAACAGTTGAAGGACAACAGTTGAATTATTAATTGCTTAATTTTTTAAATCTGTATTCATGCAAATATCATGTACTTCTTGAGTGACATGCACATTTTTGTACATTTTGCCTTGCTTTGATGTTTTCCAGCCATGCCCTTTGCTTTTTGCACAAGAGAGAAACTTCCTTGGACTGAATTTGCTGAGTCAGCAGAGGATGGGCCAACAACAAAATTCTGTCAAGAGGTAAAAAACCAACCAAGCAAGCAAAAAAAAGAGCAACTGACATCATTTGAGGGAAAAGACAATATGCCAGTGAACTGGCAGGCAGAATTTGCTGCATTTCTGACTCGTACCTGTGTTATTTAACATTTCTAGTTAACATGTAATGCTGTTTTACCTTTTCTTTTAATTAACTGTTTCCAGCTGGCTGTGGTGTCTCATTCTGGGTACTGCAGGCTGGTGTCTAACAGAGGAATTGTGTTCATTTGTGCAGCTTGCAAAGAAGTACAATATGGTTGTGGTGTCTCCAATCCTGGAGCGAGATGAGCTGCACGGTGGAATTCTGTGGAATACTGCAGTGGTCATTTCTAATTCTGGAGCACTCCTTGGCAAAAGTAGGAAAAATCACATTCCAAGGGTTGGAGATTTCAATGAGGTAAGATGCAATATTGTCACATTCAAGTTAGTCTTACCTTGCAGCTCTTGTTTGTGCCAGCATATGTTGTGTCAGAGTCACAGTGGCAGGAAATGCAATGTGTTTCTAGAAAATGTAGTTCACTTACTGTCAAATCAGTTTTTCTGAGATGAAGTGATAGTTAATTTATCAACAAGGAATCATTTTGATGAGAGTGATGAGTCTTAAAGGAGAAATAACATTGAATGTCGTTAGGTACTCTTCCTTGGCCCAGGTGAAACTTTAAAAGTATCAGGTATCCTTTAAAAGGATTGTTTAAGTTACAGCTGTGTTATGTTTGTTGTGCACGGTTGGCTTGGGTAGTTTTGTCATCTGTGCACATTGAACTTACTTTAATTTGCAGGGCAATTGTTTCATGGTTCAAGCATGAACATTACTTACAGCCTTTCTCTGTTTCTCTGTGAGGTTGTCTTGGAAATGACAGTTCTTTTGCTTGTGCTTATTCGAGCAGAATCCCTTAATTCATTGTGCCTCTGACTGAATAGCTGGTTTATGGCATCTTCTGTTTACTAATGGCATTATTGCAGCTGAAGCCCCCAGCAGGTTTTGGGCCATCCTCCAGAATCAGAAACTGAACTGGCACTAAAGGCAATGACTGGTAGATCTGAAATGTGTTTATCCATCCAAAGAATTATCACAAGCAGAGAGATCAGGATTAAAAATTAACTGAAGTCTAAAAATATATTGTCTTACCTAACTAAATCTCTCCTTGTCAGCTAAAGTGAGTAATTAACAGAGGCATTTCTGCTAAGCACCGGAGGCTGCTGTATACCTGCAGTTGCTTTTGTTCCCTGTCTGACTGCTCCAGTCATCAAACTGAGGCTTCAGAACCTAAAGTGCATTTTTATTAATGTAAAAAGTTCTTTTGGGTCTCAAAACTTTGTGTTCAAAGGCCTCTGGAAGTTTTGACCTTGCTCCCAGACCTGATCAGGCTGGTTTGAGTTTCTCCAGAGGAGGCTGTTCGTAGAGTTCTACACAATGAATTTCTGTCACAGTCTGTCAGTCACCAGTCTTACCTTGTATTTTTAACACTTATTCTGATATTTAATATTATTTTATCAGGTCTGTCCTTTAGGTAGCAAAAGTAGTAACTAATAAATCCATTGGTTACTTTCTACATTTTTTATTTATTCTTTATGTAATCCAACAAAAAATAAATTCCTGTTGCTTGTGCTAAAATATGATGTCTTTCAGTTTTCCTGACAGTGTTTAATGGAGAATGAGCAGATTCCAAGAAACTCATTGTTTCCAGTTATGAAACTGTAATGAGAGACATCTAAAAAAAGAAAGTATTTTTTACTTTCTCATGTGAAGTATAAATAGAGTTTCACTAGGAGTTTTGCATAGTTGCTAAAAGAAGTTAGTTCTTAAAATCCTAAATGCCAGAATTACTACAAAACTATTTGTTTATAGCTTCCAGATATACTATAATGATCTGGCACTTCTTGTATCTACTTGTTACAGAATCCAGTAGTGCTTACCCAAGACAGCACTGTCTTCAGCTGGCTTTGTTAGCAAAGCATTAAGTCCACTCTTCTGAGCTGAGCAATTCTGATAAAGCAACTTCAGAAACCACCCAGGCTACAGGAAAGGATTATATTCATCTGTGTTACTTTAATGTTGTTTTCTCTATCAACAAAGTTAAACCTCAAGGAAATATCGAATTTGAAATTATTTCTTGTGGGTTGTCTCTGTAGGGCAGATGGGAAAGGAGCCTTGTTAAAATCGTGCCCATTGAATCAGTAAGAACTAAATGGAAAGGGCAGAGAGGTTGGTCTGTGGCCTATTCAGCCATGTGTGGGAGGCCTTATAAACAAAAATCAATCCTTCTTGAGACATCACAGTTTATTGCTGTGGAGAGGATTGTGACCTCTGGTGTGAAATAAAGAAATAGGACCTGATGAATTCCCTGAAGCAACAGCATTCTTGTTTTTCTTCTGCTATTGTAAGAAAAGAAACTGAGAATAGGAGAAAAAATGGAAATATATTCATTCAGCAGAATTGTTTTGAAAAAGACTTGTGTGAGCACCCACCATGTGGTCTGCTGTCTACAGACATTAAGGGAGATCAAATCACTGCCCAAGAGACTGTGCAATTTCTTGAGAACTGATAATAAATAAGAAACATGAGATAATTATTTTACTGGACATATTGAACCTGTAGCCCTCGGTTTCAGAAGGTGACCCCCCTGTATCTGTCATGCCATTGGCCCACACTTAGAGGAGGCCCAGGTTTGTTCCCCAGCTGTACCTGCTTGCTTTAGGCCTCAGGTGTTTCTGCTTCCTTCAGGACCAATGGCAGTGGTGATTGCAAGGAACAGATAATTTCAACAGAGGGGGGTCTGCTTAACAGCACACCTTCCTTCTGTGATGAGAGACATATCCTGTTGGGTCAAGGTGGTGGATTGTGTCCCTTGCTCTTCTGTCTCAGATCAGCACCAAAGGATGCTGTCAGGAATCAGCCTGGCCACTGCTACTCCTGTGCTCCCTTGGGATCCTCAGTAAGGAATGTTGGGTGGCATGTCTTGTCTCCTTATCTGTGGGTCTTTATCCCTGTCTTTGTCCCTGTCTGAACCTGGTGATGGTACTTTCAGAAAGCAGCACATTTTGGAAGTGCACTGCCTGCTGCATAAAAAAAAGTTCCTTTGCTTGGAAACAGGTATAAGTGTAATTTCAGTGTATACACACTCCTGCTGCTGCCTTGGCATTTCTGTATCCATCTTTTCTACTGCCTAAGTGATTTTGTAAATCTCATCATATTATCCTCAGCCTTCCATGTACAGATTAAAAAGCTTTTTTAGTTGGAGATACTTCTTTGCACTTTTTAAGAAGTCTGCCTTTGTGGTTATTGTTGGTTGGTTGGGCTTTGACTTTGTTTTCATTCTTTTGTTTGTTTGTAGTCTACTTACTATATGGAAGGAAATACAGGACACCCAGTGTTTCAGACACAGTTTGGGACAATTGCTGTGAACATCTGCTATGGGCGCCACCACCCTCTGAACTGGCTCATGTATAGCATGAATGGAGCAGAGATCATCTTCAACCCTTCAGCCACTATAGGGGCACTCAGGTAAAACACAAACTGCTCTGTGCCATTGCTCCCTTTAACTGAACCTCTGAGGCCCTCACTGGGGCCTAAAAGACACCTTGCTGAGGTCTCAGAAGTGTAGTCTCCTTGTTTTGTCTTCAAAAAGGAGCCTGCATTCTCCTCCACCAGGAATTACTGTGAGTCTCCTCACAGTAACTGATTCTCTTTGAGAACTTTATTGTACATGGGCAGGTCTCCTGTCTTTGAGACAGCATTCACCAGCATCCAGCTGGTGCTCTGAAAACTGAGTTTATTTAGATTTTTTATGTAATATTTTTGCTATACAATAGGTAGTGGTCATGTTCAGGATTATTTTACCAGCTTACATTGATCACCTAAGGAGTGTGGTATGAAATTGCAGTTTTCAGAACCAAGCTGAGATACTCTGTTCTCGGAATTTCTTTTAAACTGTTGGCAGTTTTATGATTATCAGGCCTCTTGAACCAGACTGGACCAGTGTAAACTGTCCCTTGAGATTAATCTTCTGCACATTAACATTAATTGCACCCAACTGACTTGATTTCCTAAAAGCTAACTGTGGCTTCTTGGACAGAAAGCGTGCAGTGTGAGGCAGTGAGAGTCTAGATTTATCTCTGAATGTACAGTTAATGAACCCCTGCTCCTCTGTGTGTGTTGCAGCGAGGCGCTGTGGCCGATCGAAGCCAGAAACGCTGCCATAGCCAATCACTGCTTCACCTGTCCCATCAACAGAGTGGGAACGGTTCGTATCTTCCTGGCTTCGTTCATTCCATCATTCAGGCTTGGAGCACGGGTTTGTTCAAGGCAGCAGGGGTTCCCCTGCTGGGTAACCACTGTACTAGGCTTTATGGTGTGATTTGAAGATGGACAGTGATGGAGGGATTGAGAGCTGCCTCTGTTGCTGGCAGCCTACTTTTTGGTTGCAGCTGTTTCCTGTTCTTGAATTGAATCTTTGTGATAGGCACCCACCCTTTTGCTAACTCTCCCAGTTTCTCTGGTGAAATCAGTATTCTTTTAGCCAAAATGACTGAAAAATTAATATATCCTTAAGTCAATGGTACACAACTTGTGGCAGTTGTACAGATACTATCTCTTTCTGGACTGTAAAATTCTATAATGAAATTTAATAATGCATGCAATAGATCAGTCTTACCTTCAGACTAGTTCAATTACACTATGTGTATATTTTTAAAGTTAGTTTCCCTGCAAAAAGCCAGAATTTTCCTTGCTTCTGTGTGAATATGTTTGCCTTTTTTTGTGATCTGAAAAGATATGTTTGGTTAAATAGCTCCTCTTTTGCCTCTTTAAACTTGTGAAATGGATATGAGGCATGTTCCCTAAAGTCTATGAACAACAGGCAGTGATACAAAAAGACCTTGTGTTCTATGCTATCCATCACAGAAACTAGGCCTCTCTGATGACTCCCTTTAGACAGTGCTGATCGTGTGCCAGAAAAAAATATTTGTAGATTTATATAAACTCCCAAAATAAGATAGACTAGCAGGGATTTCTTGAATGAAACAGAATTATACTGCCACCTATGGATTCCTCTTATTTCACAGGAATACTACAAGAACGCCTTTACTTCTGGAGATGGTGGAAAAGGTATGTTCAGAAATCACATTCAGTACCAGATTTGCTGGAAGTTAAAGAGGATTATCAGTGAGGAGTATGAGATTTTCTTGTATGTATTTATGTGTTGAAACACAGTAATTTGTGCTGTGAGAACTGTGGCTGCTTGTGGCTCCATCCAGAGTGTGCCTGAGCCTTTTTTAGCCAGTTTTGGAGCGAAGTGTTTTTAGCAGCTGCGTGAGAAAGGTCAGTGGGATCCATGGCTTAGCAGTACAACAAATGTGATTGATTTTTGGCACAACTCAAGAGTTGTGCAATATGAAATAACATCTTTTCTGTGCCTCAAATCCCAGTGTTTTCACCTCTGACCTTTTATTGAAAATAGAATGGGTGTATCTCTGTCAGCTGTTTTGAAAATGTATGATTTGACAATTAGAATTCATTTAAATGCAAACTAAAAAGCAATGAAAGCAAAGCCTTTAGTCCAGAGACTTAATAATGGGAAAGCATAATGGTACATTATTTGAAAGGCAATGCAGGGAGATTTTCCTGATAATTTGACGGTGTCCTGTGCATGAAAATGATAACTTGCCAAAACTGCAGTTATTTTAGGATCATGCTGTGACTCTTCACAATGATTATCTTGCCTAAAGGACAGTGAATCCCCAAGAAATGGAGTCAGGTTTTGTGGGACACTGTATGTTAAGTTACAAACCTATTTGCAGATGGCAATACATGCTTTTTAAAAATCTCTCTAAGCACACCACGAGCTGGGCCATTTCTATGGCTCGAGTTACGTGGCTGCGCCAGACGGCAGCCGGACCCCGGGACTGTCTCGCACTCAGGACGGGCTGCTGGTGGCAGAGATGGACCTAAACCTCTGCAGGCAAGTCAGTGACAAATGGAATTTTAAGGTAAGCCTGACTATAAAGGAAATACAATATTAGAACAAACAAGCTTTGATAATGATTCTATGATGTTACAATAGTTAAAAGGCAGCCTTTTTTTTTTTTTTCCCCCTTTTTTTTTTTTTTTTTAGCAGTTCAGAGCTTAAATTGTTGAAGTAATTTAACAGGATTATGGAGGCCAAAAGCTTAAATAGATTTGGAAAAGGAATAGAGTTCAGGGAAACTAGGCCAGTAGCTTTCAGATGAAAACCCTAGCCTCAGGACCTTAATGTGGATTGCCAGCAGCTCTGAGGATGATTGCTGGGGAAGTTTTGCTTTCCTTATGCAGTGAATGTAGCCATTTATTGCTGAGCTGAGCGAGGCTCATTGGATCTGTCTAACACAGTATATATTCTTAAAGGCCTTGTCAGTTTTGGTGAAATTTAGTGAAAACCCAAACCCACAAGCTTGAGGACTTTCTGAAGGTAAAATTCTTGCAATGTTAACTTCCTGAATTTGTGGATATGTTGAAGCTACAGAGAAAGAACTGTGTACTGTATACATTCATCTCTGAAGCATCTTAACACACTTTTGAATTTATCTAAATCAGATTAAGATAGCTGCAAGCCACTCCATATGGCTTTAGCAAACCTTATTTATTACTATTTTTTTTGTATTCTGAGGTAAAGCTAATTTGGTTCATCTTTCCAGAGGGCATAATTGGATTTAATTTGTCCAGCAGCAGTGCTGGTTGAAGAAATGGCTGCTTCAGCACAACAGCTTGCTAACCCTTCAGTTGTGCCAGTACAAGCTATGTGGACTGCTATATTATATACTGATTTAGTGGAGTGAGCAAATGAATTTTTTTTAAACAAAAGACACTCTAGTTCCTTTTTTATTCTGATCAAATTTACAACAGGCCACACAAAAATCCTGTTGGAACAAAAAAAAAAGAAAAAAAAAGTGGCAACTCTGGAAAAGGCTTTGTTGATGAAGAAAACATCTTTTTTGCTTCTGTGGAGACAGAGCTTTTGTTCCAGTTCTCAGTAGTGCTAAAGACTAGAAGTTTTTCCTAGTCACTCTTAAGATCAGCATGATTTGAATCCTAACAAAATAGACCAGAATGCCTGGCTAGCAGCTGTACAATATATGTAGGTTCTTCAGTGATCACCTAGTGTTTAAAATAAGTAATCATTTGCAAGGAGTGTCAGTTTTTGAACATCATGCTACTGCAAGCAAACATTTATTTTATAGAGCTGCTTTATTTACCTGTTGTGCATTACAGTATGGTGCAATATCCAACGTATTTTGATGTCAGTTTGACATAAAAACGAAAAGTCTCTGTGATTTGAAATGCTGAATAAGCTTTCTAATTAAAAAAATAGTAATTTCTTATCTACACCTCAATTTCTTTGCTAATATTGCTAATCCATACATAGGGACTAAAACCAAGAAGTAATTTCAGGTCATCTTCTGGAACAGAATTGCATTTGTTATTTTACAGATCCCTGTGGTAGGCATGTGGTTGTTGCCATAATGGAATTAAGTTGTGCTGAAAGATTTTTAGCTTTTTAAGTCAGGCATGCATTTAGTTTTGCTTTGCCACGAATCTGAGGCCCTTGCTGCAGAGTAGAGGCTTGGTGTGTCAGGAAGCACATGGAGCATTGCTTCTACCAGCTTAGCAGGGCTATCTGAACAAAAGCAATTGTATTGATTAGGAAAAACAAACAGTAAAAGCAAAACACTGCCCTTTGGCTGATTTGTGTAGAAATGTGTATTTTTTGTTGTCTCCAACTCCTGTGCTTTCAGCACCTTCATTTCATGTTGTTGGTGTGGAGTGCTATTGTTGGGTTTTGGCACTTAAGGCACAGCTGTGGTTTTGTTTATGTGACAGGGGAGAGCCGTTTCCTTTTCCTCTCAGATGTGGCCAAGACAGAGGTAGTTCTTGCTGAGGGGAATGAGGAAGAGTGGTCACAGGTTTTCTCACCCGCTGCAGAAAACCTTTAACAGCAAGTAGGAACTATTTAACCTGCTCTGGTATCTGCAGTTTGCACCCAGTGATGCCTGAAAAGGACATTCTGTAGAATGTCTTTGCTAAACTTAGAGCAGCAAAGGGATTAAACAAATTAAAGATGTCATTTTCCCTCCCAGAGCCATGTTGTGGGTTGTGCACTCAGAAGAAGATGATGGCACTACATCAGGTGCTGTATTGCAGCACTTCCAGCACTTGCTCTGCTGCCCAAACGATTGATATTTTGTATTGTTAACGGGTGAAGTAAGAGTAACCCCAACACTGTCAGTGGTTTATATGCAAACTTACTGCTGGCAGCAGGGTTCTTTGATTGTCAAGGTCATGACATGAAGTCCTAATTACAGAGACACTCCTTTGCCTTCATTGACATAACTTAAAAAATTGTTGGTGCATAGGAAAGCAAGTCCAGCTTTCACATTCAACTTTCAGCTATCCAGAATAGCTATAATAAGTAAAGTCAGTGGACATGACTGTCACTGAAGGAGAGCTGCGAAACAGGAAGATGTTAATTTAAAAGTTGGACTTTTCAGGGTGGAGCTACGCTTCTTCTTTGGATAGAAATACAGTCCTAGGCAACATAATACGAGTTCTTTCATTAAAAAAAAGTTTTTATAAAAAAAAGTTCTTTCATAAAAAATAGTTTGTGCTAAGGCACTGGAGATCTTGATTTTGAGGGAATTATGGTTTTGATGTTTGGGACAATTAAATCATATATTAATATAATCATAGAAAAAAGCAACCACTGGATATAAATATTTTCTACTGAAGTACTTTTGTAGCTTACTTGAAAGAACTGAAGCTTTGATTTTTCTTTTCCAGATGACTGGTAGATATGAAATGTATGCAGAAAAGCTCGCTGAAGCAATCCAGCCTTTCTTTATACCCAATATCATCAAAGAGTAAGAGAGAGCATCTCATTACACTGAAATGTTACAAGACAAATTCAAAGTTACTGTTGGATTATAGCTTTACTGTGAATCACAAGTTGCTGTTTTAATGTTGTCAGTTTAATTTCATGTAACCAGTTTTAAATAATAGAAGTCAGAACTGTGTTACATAAAATAATTGAAAATGGCTTCTTAAGTGTTTATCATTTACACTAATGAGTCTAAAGTTGTTCCTTGCTAGAAATACATCCAGTGTTTTCTAGAGTAGATACACATACAGTGTACTGTGATAGAGTTGATGGGATGAGTTCATGAGGACATGAAAATTTTTATCTGAGCTTTGCATTGTACATCTGTTTCTGCTTTCTGGTTTTTACCCTCTGCCCAAATGCATAATTTAGGGAGAAATTAGGCAGAAATTGTTTTCATCTGGGTTTTGTTTGCTTTTTCTGCTTACAAACTACTTGATGCAGTTCAGTTATAGCTGAGTAATGTACCAGACATCCCAGCTGTGTGAAGATCTGTGGGTGCTGTAAAGCAGGACTGCTTTGGTTCTGTTGCCTTTTACACAACCACAGCTGGAGCAGTGTCTTTGCTGGGCCCCTTCAAGGTGCAGAAGTGCTCAGAGAGATGCTTTGGTATCTTCTGAAGCTCAGTGCCCTGAAGGGAAGCAGAAATAGAGACCCTGGCCAATGCACAGGCAAGGCTGGGGCAGTTGCATGCTTTTCACTGTGAACAGAAAGCTCAGGATGGGTAAGGAAGATTCCTTCCCTGGGGGTGCACTCCAGTAGGATATGTGGTGGCTGCAGAGTACACAAACCAGCTGTGGAATAAAGGTAGCAATGATACATTTGCTACTCTTAGGTAATACTGTATTCTGAAATTTTGCTTCATATGATTTGGGTGATGGCAGTGGGTGTTCAGGCAATGCAGACTGAATACAATTTACAGCCCAGCAACTATGAATTTATAGCTAATAATAGTAATAAATGTTTGAACTCTTGTTTTTGTTTCTCTAAATTACAATTTCAGATTTTCAAAACCATTTTTTCTAATAAACTTGTTAATAAATGCACTTGCTACACTATGTTACCAGGTTATTTGTGAGCTTAACCTTTATTGAGAATGGCTTAATTACAAATAAAAATATATTTATGTATAAAATCCCTGCATGTAAAATCCCCTTCCTTTGCTATTGACATCCTGACAGAAACAAAGCAACAGAACATTTTCAGAGTGTTTCGATAGACAATCTTTAAGAGGAAACAAAGTTTCAGAAAATGCAGGTGTTCTGGATGCTTGTGCAGTGAGCTGCTGTTTCAGTTGAATTTCTGTCACATACTCAGTCTTTTCACTTGGCTTTTGCTTCTTTCTTGTGTTTTTATCTCTCACAGCCATCTTCCATTTGGCAGCTGTACGAGATCCTGTTGCAGTGGACCTCTCCTCGTCTGCACTAGCTCAGACAGCTTTGTTTATCTTTCACTTTTGTTGAAGCTTTTAAACCCTGGGTACCCAACACTTACCAGCCAATATTGTTACACCTGTGTGTGCACTTCAGAACACTAAGCTTGCCCTTAAGTTCATGCTTTCTATACACCCAGGATTCACTTTTGGTAACGGAAACAATAAGATGCTGAATGCCAATTACAAGCCTTTGTAAGAATTGTTTTTATTCAACTAATCAAGCCTGCTCTAAGATAAATCCTGTGGCAGTTTAATGGTGTTGAATGAACTACCTACCTGAAAATGCATGGCTTAAGGAGGTACTCTAACAGCCTGTAGCTTCCATACCTGTTAATTATTAACAGAGCTAATACACTCTCTCAAAATCAAACATCACAATTTTGGCCCTGGACATAAAAATTCCCAGATCAGGAGTCTTCTGGTTATTTACTTTGGAGGAGTTGAAAGGCATTATCTCCAACAGGTTTTGTACCTTTCTTCTGGAGGGATTCTGCTGGTGGCACTGATTAACTGGTTCTACACAAACCACATCCTACCTGTTGCTCATCACTGCCAGAATGTGTTTAAACTTCACCAATGATAAGCAAAATTTGACACACAAAACTTCCTGTCATGCACTTTTGTTTGGAATTTTTCAAGGGTTACTGCATTTTAGATGTCTGTTACTATTTTCTGCCTTTGTACAAAGGAGCACTCTTGAGTCTACTAAGTACTCAGTCAACACTGTATACCTTTCAGTTAGTCAACAACTGATAAAATGTTTATCTTGGTAAAAAAACTTTCTGTGCTGAAAGTAGATTCCTATTTATTATATCCACACAGTTTCAGAACTTGAACAGTTCTTTTCCTAAAACCATGCCAGAGATGTGGGGTCTCTGTCTTAAGTGCAAATTTTCCTAGCTTTATATCAGTGCTGATTTTCCTACTCACTTTCATATAGGCAGGACTGAAGATTGAGACTTAAAAAGAAATTAGGATGGATGAAGCTGAAGTAAGTGGGTTTTTTTCTTACACTTCAGAGTGCTCCTCAGGTAACAGAGGAAAGGGCTATGAATAGGCTGCTACCAGTTTCACTTTAACTTAATCCACATACAGCTGTAGTGTAAGAGCTAGAACAATCTAAGTTCCTGCCTTCTTACTTGTAGAAGGTATGTTTGTATTTCCTCTTTCCTTAATTGATTTTAGCTCTTCTGAGAAGGTCACTGAACAAATACTAACAGCAAAATTTGGCTCAAATTATGATTTAGCGTTTTAGATACAATGCAGATGCTGTCAGATATTTACACTTTACACACAAAATATATACCATTAGTGTGGATGATAATTTTCTGCATTTGCTTAATAAGTTTACATATTTAGAATGTTCATATTTAGAATGGATTCTGCAGAAACTGGCACATGTGGGTGGCAAAACATTCAGAGCTTTTTGCAAAGAGCACTAAGACTTCCAAGTGCAAATAAAATCTTTACACTTAAAGTTTTGGAGCAATATGGAGCTCTGAGCAGTCATCCAAGAGGATTTAGCCAAAAGAGATTGAGTTTGTTGTGCAAGGGAGTAATTGCAGTATTGCAGTTGCATAAATGCTAAATCTCTGAATTTGGTACACGGGAAGTTTCCTACATTGCAGACAATACTGATGAGCCAACAAGGCATTTTTTTGTTATTTAAAAGTGGTTTAAATTAATATTTTTTTCCTTTTACAATATTCTGCTGAACTTCAAATCCATAGGTTTTCTATGAAGACCAGCCCTTCATGCTTTGACAGAGAGAGAAACAGGTATTTTCCATTTTTTCTTTGTTTACCTAAACCTATGCAAATATTACCAAGTGTTGAAATTCATACATTTGGTGCTTTTTTCTTATGTGTTTAATTTGAAAATAAGCTGAAAGTGAACAGGCTCTGGGCCTGTATTTTAGAACTGCTGTCAAATGTGCAGTTTTGAAAATTAGGGGAAGAAAAAACCAAAGACAGATATTGCAAAATCAGATACACCATCAGAAAAAAAAAAAAGGTAAAGACAGCACTGCAATGTGGTCCTGTCAATGTCTATAAAGCCTCCCTTGTAGAAGGTCCCACTGCAGTCCAGGAGTGAGGTGTGTGCAGGGGAGTCCTGAGACGAGCAGCCAGCTGCCCTGCAGGCTGTGCAGGAAGGAGCAGGAGTGTCCTGGGTGGGTGTCAGCTGTCTGTGTAGATGAACAGAATATCTTCATCCGTGCCATAACTTGTCCTGGCTTCCTCAAAGTTACTGATGCTGGTGCAGCATGTTCCTGGGAAGGAGGAACAAAATGTTACAAAAAATTCAGAAGGATTTGCCAGTGAAAGGTTCTTACAGGGAATGTAACAGAATCCACAAACCAAACTAGTATAGAGACTACACCCAGCAGCTTAGGTTACAGCTTTACTTGGGTAGATTTTTCACCTTAGAGAGCTCACTGAAGTAATGCTGCAGACAGGTACCAAACTGGCCCTTCTGCTATATCCTGCACATAGACATTTCAGCATCTCTCACCAACCCATCTGAAAGCCAAACAAGCCAATTGCTAGAATGCCTATCTGAATTCTTGAACTAAATCACACCACAAAATGCAGTCCTGATCTAATTAACGTGGCAAAACCCCTTCTGATAAATCAAGTAGTGATGCTTGAAATGCCTGTGCACTGTGAGGGGAGGTCCAGCTGTGGCTCTGTGCCAGACTCATTAGCAATGCACTGGCTGAGAATCCATCCAAAAGAGACAGGCTACTCACGGTCAGCATAGGCAGGGTTGTTGTAGTAAATACTCCCTGAGGCTTTGTTGTAGCCACATAACACAATGAAATGGCCCTGGTAGTCAGGGCTCCTGCAGAAGCACTTCTGTCCAATGGGAAGGAAGCAGCAGTATTTGACAGGACTTGAGCAAAGATCACACAGCAGCAGGACTGCGTTCACAAGGACAATGGCTACATGACCCTGGGACAGGTGGTTCTGGATGTCTTGAACGGTTACTGTGCTGCAAGGAAAAAACAGACAGAGTTATTGAAAGAGGCTGGTGTAAAGAAAGTGCCTGATGGTGGACAGTGCAGCTGGCACTTTATAGACACACTATAGATACAGTTCTTTATCACAGGTACAGCTCTTTGCTGTTAAATCCTGCAGGCTTTGCTATGGACACAGCCTGACAGAACCTGTAGCATTCATGGCCTTTTCATTTCATTGCTGCTGCTGAAGTGCAGAGCAACAGCTCTGGATTCTGCAGTAACACATTCTGAGGTGACACATCAGATGTCCCAGAGGATTAAAGGAACTGGCAACTCACTCAGTAACTTGAGGGATTTCTGTTGTAGGAAAATTTTAAGTGAAGTGTTCTCTCTTGCTGTTAAAAAAGCTTATCTCTGAAACACCAAATCTTTATCGAGTGAGTGGTTAAATGTTGTGTAACCACTAACCAAATTAAAATGTACCCAAATTTGCTTGTGTCACACAGGACTCTGATTCTCCTAGCCAAAGTTTTGAATCACCTCATATTTTAGGCTTTATTTCTACACAGAGTAAGTATTCACCAAACACCACCTATAACCTCATCTGTTAAAAGCTATCCCTCTCTGAGGCAGATGGTGTGTTCCATATGCGTGAGAAACTCATCTCTTGGATCTGTTCCAGATGTCTGTGCTGTGTGCACCACCTGACTGAACTCATGTGCTTTTTATTTAATCCTTCCCAGTGGCACTTCCCCACTCTGATGCCCCAGCCTCAGTACTGCACAGGTAGATATGCCTTCTGTCCCTGCCTTCATCAAGGCCACAGTCTTAAGACTGCAAAAGCAAGAGGGACTAAGTGTCCCTTCTGTCCTGTCACAGTTTATTAATTAAAGTGAAGGTGACTCCACACATGTTAGAAAGGACACTTGATTCTGCTAAATGTAAGTTACGCTCCAGCACTCAAATGTTATTGTGGCTGCCCCATATCCTCTCTTCTTTCCTTACCCCTAATCATTTACCCCACTTTGACAGCAGGGATCCAAATCCAGCTTCCCTATAAAAAGGGATGCAGCTCAAGTTGGATGCTTAGTCATTCCCCAATAGAATTTCACTGCTGATTATGAAAATTCTGCAGTTTTTCCACTACTTCTGGGTTTGTAGTTCTTTCATGGAGTTCCTTATTTCATGGTCTCCTTGGCAAAAGCTCCTGTGCTAACTTGTAATTTGCAT
Organism: Hypocryptadius cinnamomeus; assembly: GCA_013400635.1. NCBI lineage: Eukaryota > Metazoa > Chordata > Aves > Passeriformes > Zosteropidae > Hypocryptadius > Hypocryptadius cinnamomeus. The sequence continues at coordinate 73,816 of VYZP01077279.1, read as the reverse complement.
GTTTGTCTTGGAACAGAGATCCATGATGTTTGCATAGCTCTGGGAACAATGAGTTCTGTACCCACACAGCATTCTCCTTAATTCCAACAATGGCCAATTAGAGTGTTGTAGGCACTCCCTACTGCCTAAGTGTAATGGATAACCAAATTCAAAACACAATCAGCTCCTATCAGCATTTTCTTATCACTTATTTTGCATCATGACTAATTTTTCTTCAAACTTCATTATTAGCTCTTGATGTGCATGAGGTTTTTTGAGACAGATATAGAAGAAAGACACTAATTGGTAAAAAAAGGCTTAGGGCTTGATTTCAGTCTCTTTCAGTGATTTAGCTTGGTGCCTCCAAGAAAAGCAGGGGCCCACAGAATCTCCTAAGAGAAAGAAAACAGCTTACCATTTCTCCACCAGCACCTTGCAGTCTTTGGCTTGTGCAAAGAGCTGATTCACTCGATTCTCTTCTGTGTCAAAGTGCTTCCTGTAAAATGACTGTGGAAACAACAGAAGTTCTGAACTGGAATGGTGTTTACCTTGGGTAATCCACCACTTAAGAGTCTGCTAGCAAGAGCCTGCATAAGTTGGAGCTCTGGCTATGGGACAAAGGATCTCTCCCTTAGTTTGCTGGAAACAGGACAAGGATTTCTCTCTGAATTACAAATTAAATTAGCTCCTGGTCAGTTACTGTTGCAGTTTCCATCCAGTGGCTGTTCAGGTGCCTACATAAGAGAAGCCTGTCTGGTTTCCCAGGGGAAACTGGGCAGGAGCTTGCAATAAAGTCACCACTGCTACTGGCCCTCCTTGGCCCCTTGCTGGCAGTCCTGGAGAGGCCAAGCTCTCCGTGGATGGGAGGCTGAGTTCCCCTCTCACCTCTAGAGGTGGATCTTCCAGGTCAAGGCTGAGGCACGGTGGTGGGGAAAGTGTGGAAGCTAAACACTGCTGCTGCCCAGGCTGTACCTGTTCTGTAGATAAATACAGGGCTTCAGTCTCCAAGGCTGTCAAATAGGTTGGAACCTTTCATGAACACTACATGCAAACGTTTTAAAAATTCAAAAGATGGAATCAATATGGGATCATATTGCCTTTGGAACAGATCTGTGCCAGTTTTGGCAGTAGGTCAAATTAACTGTACTTGACTGTCAGTAACACACCAGAGCTTTTACAGCATGACAGTCAAGGCTTTTAAAGCTGCCTGCTCACCCCCTGTAGATGAGAATACTGACCTGATTTTTGTAGCCCTTGTCCACTCCGAGTGTCTGGGTGCAAAATTTATGTTTAACTCCAAAGTGCCGCATTAGGTAGGCCAGGTCAATAGTCCAGATACTCTTTGTTAACTGGAGTTCCTGGATGGCTTTCTGAAACTCATCATTGTCCAAATGATTCAGGTACCTATAGTATCAAGAAAGGCAGGGGAAGGGAAGCACAGATCTTAGGAGAAGCAAAATGTGTGCTGTAGTCCAAGCCTCTACATCACAGCACATAAAAACTGAAACAACAGGCTTGGCTAAGAAATAACCAAAAAAAAAAAACCAACCAAACCAACCCACAAAGGAGACAGAAATTTAAGGGAAGGGAATAGGGAATATTTAACTGGATTTATTGCTGACTTTTTAAAATTGGAAATGTGTGGTGCCTTGACTATTTTAGAGTGCTAGAAGTGTACAGGTGCTGTACCAGAGTTAAGCTGGTATAGAACTCTGTCCTGAAGGGTTTACAGTGTAATGTACAAGTGTATTAGAGCCAACACAGAAAGAAGAGTTAAAGACTAAAACTTCCTTCACACAATAGATGGATTTTAAAAGGAGAAGCCATAAAGGAATTCAGTAAATATTCAAAGGAAGCTTGTCTTAGGCACTGATGACACAAAAGGAAGAAAGTGGGAGATGGAAGTCAGGAGGAAGCTTGGGACAGGTTGCAAAGGGGCAGGACAAGGTAGTTACAGGGAGTTCTGAAAGTAAGGAAAGAAATGGAAGTAAATGATAAAAAATAAGCGACTGGAATTGAGGATGCAGGGCAAACAAGGCCAGATCAGCAGGGTAAGAAGATTAATCTTGGAAGCTGAGTTTTGGGCAGACTGGAGTGGCAAAGAGGTAAAGGGAATAGAGGTTACAGTAGTCAAGATGGGAAATTACCAGCACACGGACTAACGTCTTGGCAGAAGGGATGGAGAGAAATGAAAATCTTCTGCTTCATATCTACTAAGTGGACATCTAAATAGGTATTTCTCCTGCACCTAAGCTCATGTTCCTCTGTGGAAGGAAAGAGGAGTTCAGCAGGACAGCTACTAGTTCAAAAAACGGTAAAACCAAAAATAAACAAAAAAAACCCCAGAGGGCAACACAATTTTGAAGCTGAAACTACTCCTGGAACACAAACACTCATCCCACAGGTTGGGGCTCAGCAGGACAGAGGTAGTACAGGTACAGCACACACTCATAAACTGGGATACACCTACCCATCACTTGAAAACACACAAAGGAATCAGATGAGTCACAGCTAACTATCATTTCTTAATTGTAACAACAAGGAAGAGGCAACACTTTCTATAAGCTTATGCATGCCAGCTTGCAAAGTTCATAGAGCTGATTAGGTATTCTGCATCTGTGTAATTAGTCAATTATTCAAAAGGGTCCAAAGTTCACTTTATGTTTTCCCTTGCTCCTGCTTGACAGCTGAGCCAGGCCCAAGCAGCAGTCACTGTCCAAGGGTAACTCAAAAACTGCTGCTCTCCTAGGACTGAACTCATGGCTGCTTCAACACACCTCTTCTCCCTGGGGTTTGCTTCCTGCTACCCCTCCCATGGAATGGGATTTCCCACTCTAAGAGAGCCACTTACTGAAGCACCATCCTGGAGCAGGCCAGCCCGCAGTCCCAGTGGTACAGCTGCTGAATCACTGGCACTTTCAGCTGGATGCAGTCAACTGTGTGAGCAGGACACAAACAGTGTCAATCCATACAGGAATGTTTTTCCATGCCACTAAAAGTCAGCCTGTCCTCAGCACTACAACCATGGAAACTTAGGAACATGGTTTTGTCTGACTGGCAGGTGGATTTTTTTCTTTCTTAGGGGAAAATATATTTAGTATTTCTGTACAGGTAAGCATTTGGTTTAATCTCATACTCCTTTATTGTTTATTAATCTCATACTCCTACATTGATACCTAGATCACTGGCTTTCCATCCCCTTTTCCCTTGGAAGTTTCTTTTTTTTTTTGTGGGGTGATGTACCCACCACCCCTCGATTGAAGCTGTGTCTCCTCCTGGATAATAGCAGGTAAGACACAGGTATTCATCTTTCTCTTGTGTCTGACTGTACTTCTGTGCCACAAGAGAAGTTCAACCAAACTGGGAGAAAACATACCAGGATCCCTGGGCAGGAATCTCTTAGAAGCCCCACAGATTTAAACCTTTCCTATAGATGTCTTTTTTCTCGGGAATGGTAATTTACAGAATTTAAACAAAACAAGTTAAAACTTGCAAGTAGCACCAGTTGTCCTTTTGTATTAATTCCACCAAAACTAACAGAGAGGGAAAATTAATAATCTCTGCCAGAAAGTCCCAAAATAAAAGCTCCATCCTCTTCCTCAGTTTTTTTATTTTTACGGAGTTGGCAATGTGGTGGTTTCAGTTTCACCACTAGCAGGACCTGAAGAGTTGTGCCTGTCATTGCTACTTCAGCATTGACCAAAATGAGTTAATCACAAAGGGCTTTTCTCAGTAACTTTTGATCTAGAAAAGGCCTTTGAGAAGTTTTGTTAACAAGGTCCTCTATATTTTATGATGGGAATAAAAATGCATTTGACATCACGTGGACTTGTTTAGTTTTGGGGTATTATGATTTATAGAACTTTTTAGATAATGTTGTTATATTTTTCCTAGCTGTGCCCCTGTTTAATCATGACTTTAAAGAATATAAATTGATATATTGTTGATGTATTCAGTCTTTTTAATTCATCTAGCTTAAGGCATACCCCTGTACCATAACAAAACAAAAACAAACAAAAAAAAAAAAAACCAACAACAACAACAACAAAAAAAAAACCAATTCCCACTTGTCCTCAAACCCGGACTTCTCAAGTATTTTATCATCATTTTTTCTTGGCATGTTATGAATTTGTCCCCTTTTTGTACACAGCCAGGGCCTCTACCAAGTCCCACATTGACTAAGGGGTACGTGTTTTCTACGTGAAAGCTTCAGAGAGCAATAAGAAGTTTTCCTGGCCGTCCAGCTTCCAGTCACCTGTTTCCCAACACACCGAGAGCTCTTCAGCGATGGCTGTCGGCCGTGCCGAGACGAGACCAGCCCGTCCATGCCGTGCCTGTAAATCACCCTGCGAACCCCTCTGCGCTTGGCCAGCTCCCCGCCGCCACGACCTTACCGACGGAGCCGGTAATTCCACATCGCTGCTGCGGGCCAAACCCGCAGCACCGCGGCTCGGCAGGACCGAGAGGCCACCGAGAGGCCGCCGGGAGCTCCGCCGGGGCCCGCANCGGGGCACCGCGGGGCTGCGGGGCTGGCCCCGAGCGGCAGCGGACGGGACGAGGCCGCGCCGCCCCCAGCGCTCGTTCCGGTTCCGGCGCGCGGAGCAGGGCGGGAGGCGGCGGAGGCCATTAGGGGAGCGCGGCGCGGGCGGTGAGTGCGGCTCGGGGCTCTCGGCTCCTTGCGGGGTTCGCTCGCTCCATGGGCGCTGTGGGGAGGTGCCCGAGCGGCGCCGCATCCCCTGAGGGGCCGGAGGGGGCCGGGTCGGAGCGGCGAGGTGCGGGAGGGCTGGGTGGCCCCTGCTCCCTCACGAAAGGGCCCGGGGCTTGGTGCTGCACCCCCAGCGCGGCCGTGCTGCCTGCGGGGCTCGCAGGGGCCCTACCAATATGGGATCTCCTTGGGGCTCTTCCCATGGAGTGGTTTGTTTTGTGGTCCTTAAAAGTGAATTTCCCAGAAGAGACCTGGAAAAGAGCGGCTGTTGATGTTTAACGTCTGCATGGGCACGTCTCTAGAGAAGTGTTGTTGGTGCATAGTCAAAACACATGTTGTGTTAAAAATGTGAGAAAAATGGTGCTTTACACTAATGGAAGGGATGATGGATTGTGTAATTGGAGCTTATCCTAAATCTTCCTTTGTAATAAAAGCTTTTGTTTTGCTTGTGCCTCAGGTGTAGAGCCAGAGCACTGCAGCCATGTCGATTGGAGTGCCAATCAAGGTCCTGCATGAGGCCGAGGGCCACATCGTCACCTGTGAGACCAATACAGGAGAAGTTTATCGAGGCAAACTTATCGAAGCTGAAGACAACATGAATTGTCAGGTATCTTTTGTTTCACAAGGATGGAGGGAAGGTTGGGTGATCTGGGCCTCGGAAGGCTGAAAACTTGATTAAAAGACTGTTGCTTTTAGTTCTGGGGTAAAAAAACCCCTCTACTGCTGCTGTTTTTTACCGTAGTGAAGTGGATTCAGCATTACAGAATGCTCCAAAGAGGCCAGAGCTTATTTCCAGTTTCAGAGTAGGATTGGGCATCCCTGTCAGTAGGATCAGAGATTTTAAGAGTCTGTCTTGTGAACAGTGTTTTTCCAGAGTTCATTGTTTAAAGCCACTGAGTGTAAGAATAAAAAAACCTTGATTTAATAAACTGAAGCTTATTTAATTCACATTAGTATAGTCATTCCAAGAGGGCCTAACTTTGACTTCAGGCAAGTGCTCATTGAAATCAGAATGCTTTCCTAATGGTTAGTACCAGAATAGCTTTATTAAAACTATTTGCATATAAGAAAACAAAAATAATGATGCTGATAAAGCTAATTTGTAAACTGGTGAGAAAGCAGAAGTCCTGGGCAGCAGGCATGGGGTGTGTTTAAATGATCGTGATGCCTTGTGCCACAGCTGAGGCCTGTCTGAGCACTGACTGATTTTTCCCTTCCAGATGTCCAACATAACAGTGACCTACAGAGATGGACGGGTGGCACAGCTCGAGCAGGTGTACATCAGGGGCAGCAAGATACGGTTTCTCATCTTACCAGATATGTTGAAGAATGCTCCTATGCTAAAGAGCATGAAGAATAAAAACCAGGGCTCTGGAGCTGGGCGAGGGAAAGCAGCCATTCTCAAAGCTCAAGGTATGTACAGTTTGTTCTTGGTCCCTCCCCCTATTTTTCTGTAGAACTGGAAAATTCTGTCTCTGAGGAGATAGAATAAATCTCTGTTACTGAGGAGATTAAGCAGTAAGAAGTGAAAAGATTTCTGGTTCATACAGTGTTTTTCTATATGTTTTATTTTACGGTGAGAGTCAAGACTCAAATTGTCCCAATTACCTGAATGTTTAGTATTGGTGCTACAGTAATCTAGAGGTAGTGAGTAGTCTTGTTAAACAGAGCCTTTCTGTTAAACTTAGGAGTTCTGTTTTCCTGCAGTTGTGGCCACCAGCTTGTTTGAAATGCTTAGGGAAGGATTCAGGTGTTCTTGTTGAGCTGTTGCAGGAAAACAGCTTTAGTTACAAAGATGGTAGTTAAGTTACTAGGAAGCTGTAATTATTTAATTATTACCTTTTCTGTAGTTCACTCTCATTTGTGCCTTCCTCAGGGGATCACTCTAGTTATTAGGTAGTTGAGTAACAATCATGTGCCACAAAGTCCCTGGTTAACTCCAGTGTGCAGTAACGTTTATGTGGGGGAGTAACTTACTGAGTAATGTTGCAAAACCTTGCAAGAGCATGGGCTTCCAAATCTCTTGGGTGGCACAGATTTGTGTGTCAGAAGGAACATGAGATGCATGAGTACCTGCTGCAGTTGTTCTGAGGAGCCAGACTGTGGGACCATTAGGTTCTGGTTCTTCTCACAGAACGCTTCTTGCTCTCACATCACTTTCTGAGCATTTCCTTGCTTCTGAGTAAGAGACCTTGAGTTTTGTTGATGTTTTGCTTGTCAGTTGTTGAGATAAATATGCAGGTATGTCAAATTCATGTCATCCCTGATGTTTTCTTTCTTCAGTGGCTGCAAGAGGAAGAGGCCGTGGTATGGGCCGTGGCAACATCTTCCAGAAGCGAAGATAATTTTGGTCTTGGCTGAATTGCTTTTTTTATTAGGGTTGTTAACTTGACTACATGTGCATTGGTATCAGTTTTGTTTAATAAATGTTTCTGACAAAAACTTGTCTGCTCTTACCTGACAGGACAATTCTTGGGCAAATACACTGTAGTAGGTTGATTTCAAATTCAAGCCAGCTTTGAAAAATAGTGGACTTTATTATATCTAGTTTTGACCACTTTGTGTGATGCATTGATTTTTGAAGATCATTATGTTTCCTTTTCCTTGTTTAGTCCTGCTGTCATTTATTCTCTGAGGAATTAGAAGGCGTTCTTAATGAAGACTTTTAAGTCATACATTAAAAAGTCTTATTAGCAGCTGCATTTATGGAAAATACAGCAAAACAGAGGCAGCTTCCTGAGAAGCAGAGCACTGTGTTCTTTAGCTTTATATGGACCTACAGTAGATAGAGGTCTATCTTCAAATCTCTATATTGAACTTGTGTTCTTGCATTTCTTATCTTTCTCTTTGGATATGGGGAGAATTTTTCATTAGGAACACACAACTTTGATAGCCTGAATCTATATTTGCAGTGAAAAATATCTATTCTGACTTTCTTAGCAGTTTTCCCCTGTGTCTGGGAAAAGATGATGGAACATAAAATAGGTATTTTTCCAGGATAAGTTTGAAATGCTTTGTAGATTTGAAAGGCAGTGCAGGTGTATGAAGAAAGTTTTGTAAATAGTTATCCATTAAACACAACTCAATCCAAATACTGATGTTTTCAACAAAACTCACTATCAACTTCAGCTTTTGATCTTGCTATCTATACACAGTTGTGTATAGATCAGGTGATCTGCAGGAAGCCAAATGTAGTTGTAACTTCATTAAAGTGTAGCACGGGTGTTTTGACTGACTGAAATGATTGAAATGTTTCAATGTAACCCTTGTGTACCTAATCACCTACTTGCATGTGGTCAATTACCAGTCTTGTACACACACAAGAGAGCTGCTCTTGCTTTTCTGCCTGGATGCCGTGAAGACTCTCCCTTGTGTGCAGACAGGAAAGTTGAACTAATGTATTAACTTGTTGAATTGTGTGTAAATAAAGTTGTATTTGGTCTCACACCACTAGGGAAAACCCTGCTGCATGTTCTTCTGGGTGGTAGTGATCCTAAATATTTGCAGTGGAAACCTCCTTAGAATGTGTTTAATACTTGATACTTGAGCTTAACCATAAAAGCACTGTAGTGTCATCTTACACCTCTCATGAGGAGTATGTCCAAAAGATGGCAGTCCTCACAAGCAGGCACGGTTTCCACTGCTGGTGACTGGCTCACCTCTTTCAAAGCCCCTGCTCTTGAGCAGTGCCAAGCTGCTGTTCTCTCAGGAGCAGTGCACGTGGCATTCAGCAGCACTGAGGGCGGGGGGCAACCACGAATTTTGCAGAGAAACAGTAACCCCCCTCAGGAGGTTTGATGGAGCAAACTATCTGCTTTAAGAAGTTTGGAGTAACTTCTCTAATGCATATCAGCTTTGAAGAAGGTACTGGATTTTGCATAAACAAAAAGCTTTGCACTGTGCCTTCAGGTTGAGGCTGAGTCTAGGATGAGCTCTTCAGAAAGATACTGTGAATTTAGTGTTTAAAATGTTGAAGTTTCACACTGGTAGGAAAGTCCCAGCCAAGACAAACATCACTTAGCAATTTCTGACTGGAGTAACTGGAATGCTGGTTTGTTACAGGCTGCTTTCCAGAGCCTTCCTGTGATGTGTGTATACTCACAGTGTGAGAAATCAAAATTTCCTTCTCACAGACGAGGTCTCACCCACTAGATGGCTCTGTTGGGAAGAGAATGAAGCTTAAGAAAGCAGAACCCTCTGGAAAAGAAAAAGAAATGTGACTTCTGCTATAAAGCCCATAAACTCAAGGGCTATTATAAACTAGCATGAAAATACTCATTTTCTTTCTTCTTCAGTGTTCCTTGAGTGCTTCCTACATGGCTGGGTTATTCCAGCTGCTGATTGATGCTATGTTTCCCTGGCACTTGGCTAATTGGGCAAACGCACTTAGATAATGCAGATTCCTCAGTTCAGTAACTTAAGCAATCTATTTCCCTGGGATGGCAGATACTAAGGAGAGATGCAGCTGTTTTTAACATCTGCACTTATTTGTCACTTTTTTATCACAGATTGCAGCATTTCTTTTCATTCTTTGCCATCACACTGTGTGTGGGCTTATAAATCTCATGCTCCTCAGTGGGTTCAGGGCTCTCCATAGTTTCCTGCTTTTGGCAGAGAGAGACAAGCCCTGGCCTAAAGCCCTGTTCCAAACCTGCCCCTTTGGTAACACCAGTGCAGGTGTCTTTGAAGTACTCGTGGGACAGAGAATCTGTTCTGTAGGTGTCCAAAATGGTGTGTGGAGAGGTGCAGGTGGAAATTCACCTAGTCTTCCAGGGTCAAAACCACACTTGTGCTCTGGTATGAAAACAAGGCATAACATCAGAGAAAAATTCAAGAAAGTATCACTTGAAAAAAATTGCTTTGCATAGAACTGTAGGATCTTTCCTCGCTGACTAGGTGCTTTCATCCCATACGTGTGCAGTTCTTCTCTCTAGGTGTGTCTAACTTGTATTTGATCCTAAAGTTGTACTTTAATTAATTTTTCAGTGCTCTTCAGGAAATCTTTTCTAGAAGGGCAGAATGGAGTGGGAAATATGAATTTCTGGTGCTGGTAGTCAGGATAACTGTCCAGTCTGTATCTCTTTGCTGCTTGAGCTTTACAGAGAGCTTTCCTGTAAAATAGATGTGTCCTATTTCTTTTGCCAGTAAAATGTGAGCAAGAGTGGAAGACTGATGTCCCAGTGGACCAATGGTTTGGTAAGGTAGCAATGGATGGAATTCTGAGGTCTACAAGAAAGTGTCAGTGATTCAGTTGTTTATTTCTCAGGCAAGGGTGAAAAGTGGGGAAAGAGTTCTCCCAGGGATCTTTGTTGTTTCCATCCTGAGAGAAGCAAAAATTTAGATCTGGACTTGCACCTTATTGCAGCCAAACTGATTTCAGACAGACCTGGTCTTCCTCCTCTAACATTAGATAAAACTTTACAGGACCCTCCTGCCTTCAGAGATTCTTTGGAAGGAAATACAGATGTAATACACTTTAAAAGCACAGTCATGGAACAGCCTTGGAGGAGTGCTGATGGGTCAGTGTGTGCAGATCACTTTGCAAGTGAGAGGAGACTTCACCTGCTCACACCTGCAGACAGGAGAGCTGCCAGGTGACTGCAGTGGGCTGGTGCCTGAAGTAGCCAAATCACTGCCTGTCTGCAAGTATTTTCCAGGTCAAGCTGTATTTTGACTGCTCCAGGTGTCCTGTTGTTGCCTAGACCTGTAATGAGAGCTCTTGATAGAGTCAAGAGTGTTTTGGAGGAGGTGGTGAATAAGAATGTGCCACCCTTCCCTGCCCATGGTAACTGTCCCTCACAGACCAGGCTGTGGGATTATTTCACTCTTTCTGGAGGCTGACATTAGTGTGCAGTATGAGTAGTAGGTTTGGGGTGGGTTTATGCCACTTAATTCAGACCTTTAATGAGAAAAGTATTCGGTGTTTGTGTGTGAGTTGCTTGTTCCTAGTAGACAGGCTATTATTCCTGGCACAGGACCAGTCATTGCATAAGCAAGTATTGTGCAGCCTTCTGCTGCTCAGCAGAGACTATCAGAGTCTATGAAAAGTGGAGATTTTCCAGCATCGTTAATTCAAGGGAGAATGCTGAAGCCCTGGCAAAGAAACAGATTGTATCCAGAAGATGTGTAGTTATGCTGGGAGAAATGAAAAGAATTGCAGAAAAACACTAACATTGTTCTTTTGTTTGGTGAACTGCTTGCAGTGAGCATTTAATTTGTTCTTCATTTTCCCTTGGCTGGGGACTTAAAATCTGTTGTGTGGCTGGGGGTTTGCCCTAATTCCAGCTCACTGGAGAGATGCTGGTACATCTAATCCAGAGCAAGCTACTGCTTGTGAGGCAAAACTTCTTACATTTTGTCCCTTGGTGCCTAAAATGTTAATAGGGAGTGGAGCCCACAGCCTCAGAGAGGTTTTGGAGCACTGCAGTTGATGGCCCTCAGCAGACATGCAGTGAAGCTGATATTGGGACAATGCACAGACCCACATGGTGGCATTTTAGAATGTTTATTGATATCTTTACACTCCCCTAAAATCTCAAGTAAACTGTGGGGTGAATAGGGTTTTTTCCCTGACACCATACCCAGCTGAGACACAGAACTGGCATGCAGAGATTTTGACTTTTCTCTAACAAAGAGGTGTTGCTGTTTGTTGCTTCATGATCAAATGAGCTCCTTTCTGTCTCATGTCTCTGAAACAGCTCCATAACAAGCCTTTTTTTGCAAAGCTCAGCCAAAAGTCAGTGTTGTTCCCCTTGAAGAACACTATATCAAAGGGCACATCAGAGGCATCCTCAGAACCAGACAGGAGTGTGTCATTTGCCTGCAGTCTTGTTCACCTCATGCTTTTGAGGGCAGTTTGGGTGTAGCAGCAGAAGTGCTGTGATCTGGGGAAAGGAGTGGCTGCACTTAGAGGAAATGTTGCTTCTTCCTTTTCTCTTGGTACTTGTTAGCATTGGCTTTGTTTCGTCTTTTCACTGCAACCTTTCTTTTTTCTTTTCCAGTTAATGATCCAAATTTGACATGGAGAAAGTGGATGAAGCTCTAGGGAACTCATTAGAGCTTTTCATGTCAGAATTGGACTCCAGATACATGAAGTCTAATCCTAAACTTAGGCAGAGATTTATACCATGGGATGTGCTGAAGCTTCTGGCTGGAGGCTCTTGAGAGGATCCATGTAGAAGATCTCACTTTATCTCCATGGCCTCATTTGAGCCTGGCTTTTAGTGGCCCTGCAGCCCCTGGCTGAGCTGGATACCTTGCAAAGGAGCTCTGGGGGTGCATCCTGCTGTCCTGCTTGTGAGAGCCAAGCATTCACCCAGCTCCAGAGCACCTGGCTTGGTGCTGGCAGGAGCTTTGGGGGCTGCCAGTGACACTGTAAAATACTGGGATTCATACTGGAGCTGAGGGCTGAGGGATGGACCAGTCCAGGGCTGAGACCCAGGCAAGGGGACCTGCAGACACTCTGGGCTGTTGTCTCTGAGTATCTGGTTACACATCAAACCTGTTCCTTTGGCCTCCACTTGGCTCTCTTTCTATTGCAGTTTCTGAAAAACTAAAACCCCAAAGAACTATTGGTAAAATGAGTGGATGGGTTGTGACTTGCTCAGTTTTTCAGTTGCAGCAGAGTTCAGACAAAGGTGCACACATCAAACTGTTGGCTCTGCAAACCAAAAGATTTCAGGGGATCAAGAACAAAGCTCTGCTCAGAAGTCTGACATTGAAACCCAAAGGCAGCTGCCTCTGCTAGTCTGGGAAAGGGCCTTTTTCCCATACTTTGTGGCATGTTTTTGTTGTTGAGACCATGTATTTCAGGGGAATTACACAGGTTTAATAAGGCCCACGTAGTTTTTGATAGCCTTTCAAATGCTTCCCATCATTGTGTCCAGTGTGGGGCAGATTGACACAAAAATGGACTGGGAGGAATAACCCTCCCAGAAGCTGAGGAACTGGCTGGTCAGAAAGCAGGAAAATGCTTCTCTTCCACCTTTGTGACACACCCTGCATGCAAGCAGAATGAACCTGTTGCTACTGGAAGGAAATGACAGTGACATTGTGGGTCATTTGCTTTTGAGGCCCGTTTGGATGCAGCAGGGGGAGTGTCAGGCTTTGGGAAAAGGAGTAAATGGAATGAAAGCTGACTTTCCACTGATCTCTACTGCTGAAGAAGAGTTCCTGTGTGGTTATTGTGTTTAGTGGCTGTTCTGGTTTTGAATCAGCATCACTGAACTGAGATCCTGTCAGATCTGGGAAGAACAGCAGAGGGTCACAGTCAAGTACTTGGTGTCTCAAAGTGGATCAAGATGCAGTCATTGCCTTCTGGAGCACTGGCCTCAGCTAGCAGTGTTCCAGCCTGTTTTGTTTTGTGAATTGCCCCTTGGCAGCCTTAAACCAGCTACTGCATCTATTCTGAGAGCACCTGCTTAAGGCCAGTAAAGTGTAAAACAGGTTCTCTTATCTATGGATAATGTCCCCAGCTGGCGTGGCTGGGCTTCCTGCCAGCTGCCCTTGGAGGCTTTTTCATGCAGGGACTGCATGATATGAGTTTGTATTGAGGCAATTTGCCTCTTCCAAGCTTTGAGTCACGTCCTCTGGTAGGGAGCAGAGCAATCTCTAAAGGCAATGTTTAATCTTCTCTTGTTTGTTTTCTTAAGATGAAACAATTTATATTTTTGACATCTTTGTCAGCAGCTGTCCACTAAGGAGCTTGTCAGCCTGTCCCAAACAGTGCAAACTCCTTTATCTTCCTAGTGCTTGTGATGAGAAATGAATTATAAGTTGAGAAAAGAGCCTTGGCAGTGCAAAAGAAAAGGGCCTTGACAGGTTTTGAAGTGTGTGAAATAAAAACTAGATTAGACAAGCCTGTGCTTCCAGCTGCTTTTTGCATCCTTGCCTCAACAAAATAATTACCGCTTATTTAGGCAGAGTCACTGAAGTGAGGGAGGCTTCTGCTGAACTCAGTGCTCAGCATTTTGCTACCTGGAGCATGCCAAGATGCTTACCTGGGTTTTGTGGTCAGAAGCTGAGGTAAAATACAGGATGGTGTTGAAAGGAAGGTGTTGTCCTCCTAGGCAGGGAGAGAAACAAGTGCTTTTCTGTTGGAGTAACTGTTCCTTCTTCCCTCCCAGGCACCAATGGCCTCATTAGCTGTGGTGTTGCTCGTTATCTCCACATGTGGCTGAGCTTTGCAGGCTGGTGCTGCTGGAGCTCTCTGCTGCTGCCTGAGCCCCGTGGAGCCCCAGCTGACAGTGCTTACCAAGCATCTTCAAAGGGATGCTTTACACCTGGTGACCTTTCCTTGCAGCACACTGCTGCTGAACGGTGTGCTTAAATGTCTCACTGAGCTGTGGTGAGACTGATCACCTGCTGGGGGTGGGGAAGGGGCTGTGGTACCATCTGTGCAGCTGCAGCTTCAGCCTCCTTCCTGCTACGTGACACAGGTCCCATCCCAGGCTGACAATCTGCAGCCTGCATGGAGAGGGAGGCTGGCAAACTGAAAATGGTGGAGAGAGAGGCTGGTGTCTGTCTTGATACTGGGTGCTGCTCTAAATACCTGAGATATAATACCTCCTTCTTCTAAATATCTCCTGAAGAGAGTATGCAGTCCTTCTGTGTTACCTGACAGGAGACAGGCTCTGTGACAGACACTGCAGGGCAGGTGTCCCCTGATTTAGCATCTTAACTAAGCTGGTCCCTCTGGCTATGTGTGAGGAGTCCTGAATCCGTTTAATACCCTTTGAGAGTCCTGAGTGTTCTCATTCAGTGCAAGGAAAGGCTCATTTCAGTTGTGTCATCCTCTCTGGTTGGTGAACTCAGCTTTTATGAAAATTGCAGATTTGGGGCCTCTAGGTCTGCTCCTTGAGCGTGCACCTCACATGTAGGGGGCCCAGGAGCACTTCCCAGCTTTGGGATGAGCTGGATGCACTGTGGTGCCCAGAGCCCCTCTCCTATCCATGGGATCAGGAGCTGGCAGGGAGTAGCTGGGTGTGCTGGGATTGTTTCTGCTGAGTTACAGCCCATCAAAGTTCATCCGAGAAGCAGTGGCACAACTTCGTAATTTGCATTTTCACATATTTATTCACAACCAGTTCTCCATGGGGAGCTTTCTGTGGCAAAGCAACCAAGTGCATATAGAGGAATAAACATGCACACCACAGCTGCTCAGCTGAACCAGTGTGTTTCCTGCTTTATCTCCAGATCCTGGAGCTGCCAACTGGCAGGTGGCATCGCCAGAGATCGGCACAGAATTCCCCTGCAAGGGGCTGAATGTCTCATCCCTGTCCTGCTGGGTAGCAGAGCTCAGACTGAAAGCACAGCTTTGAGCAGGGCTGGAAACAGGCTGGGGCTGAGCCAGGGGCTCTGCAGGGAAGAGCTGTGTCAGGGGTGCACTACACACTGAGGGTCTCACCTCATTTTAGGGGGGTGCTGCTGTTATGGGAAAGCTGTGAAGATGCCTTGATGCAGAGCCCTAGGGGGACATTGCTCAGAGCCAAAGACCAAACGTTCAGCAGCACTGCTCCCTCTCTGTAGAGATGCACTGGCTCACCAGGCAGCTCCAAGCCTTCATTTAAATGCTTTGTGCCCGAGTTTTCTTCTTGGCACAGAGCAGAGTGCTGCTCTGCTTAGACAGTAAGAGTTTAAGCTGATCTTGCTGACATTTGAAATACTTTTCATTTTTTCTGAAAGGTATTTTGGGAGGAAAAGAAAAAATTAATACCATCTCTTCCATAGCAGGGAAGGAAACAAAGGGCTGAGCTTGGAGAGTGGTGGTAAATGGAGTTACAGCCAGCTGGGGCTGTCACTGGTGGGGTTCACCAGGGCTCAGCAGTGGGGCCACTTCTGTTTAATGTCTTTATTGATTATCTGGAGGAGGGGACCGAGGGCATCCTCAGCTGAATTCACAGATGACACCGAGTTGGGGGGAAATGTTGATCTGCTGGAGGGTAAGAAGGCTCTGCAGAAGGGTTTGGACAGGCTGGATTTGATGGTCCAAGGGCAATTGTTTGAGGTCCAACAAGTGCCAAGTTCTGCACCTGGGTCACAACAATCCCAAACATGACTCCAGGCTTGGGGAAGAGCAGCTGGAAAGCTGCTGAGTGGAAAAGGCCAGTGGCATCCTGGCTTGTATATGCCATAGTGTGACCAGCAGGACTGGGCTGTAAAGCATTGAACAAGATACCCAGGGCAGTGGTTGAGTCACCATCCCTGGAATTATGTAAAAGAGGTCCAGCTGTGGCACTCAGGGACTTGGTTCAGTGGTGGGCTTGGCAGTGCTGGGTTAATGTTTGGACTCAATGACCTCAAAGGTCTTTTCCAACTGAAACAATTTAATGATTCTTTAAGATACTACACTGAGAAGGGAAAAATGAGTTGTGAGAAGAGTGCAGGTGGTGACCTTTGTGCAGGTTAACATGAAGGTTATGAGGTCCTGCACCTGTGACTGGAGTGCAGATAGGACTGCGTCCAGCATTTGCAGTGTCAGATTGTAATGCTCAGCACAGTGTCTAATCCCACCTTTCTTCCTCAGGGAGCTGGTTTTATTTGGGGCTTTTGGTGGTTGATCAGAGACACCAATACCTTCCAGTGTCCTCACACTCTTGGTCCAAAGGGAATAGATCACTTGAAAAATATCAACAATTTACTTCTTGCAATGTCTTGTAAAATTAGTAAAGAGCTTGAAATGTGTATCTATTCCATGTGAATTTGGGTTGTTTTCATATAGGAGCGTTGCTTATGTGTGTTGCTCTGAGACTCACAGAGACAATCAGCAGAGGAAGGCAAAGTTACCATTATTAATTTAGAAGGGTGAGGATTTTTATGGGTTTTTTTTAATATGTCTCATTTTTTAAACTTTTAACTCTTTCAAAAACTCATCCAAGTCTGAATTCCTGTGGGTACAGATAATTGAGAGGACTTGACTTATCAGCTAAATCTCATCAGTTTACTTCTACCAGCCCGTTGCAACATGAAGGATGGCGGCCTACCATAAATGAACATCCATGTTTCTCTTTCCTTAAAGGAATGAACCACTGCCCAATGTGAATGGTACCTGATCCTGTCCCTTGGGCACTGCATGAGGGCTCTGGTCCATATTCCAACACCTCCGAACAACCCAGATACTCAGACTCTGAAGTGCTTCATGCTCATGTCCAAGAGAACTCTTTATTATGTTTACATAGAGCATGAGCAATGTGGAAAACACTGGAAATTCTGCATCAGTGGCTTGGTTTCTGGGCAGCATTGGAAATGGTGATGCAGCTGCTCACGTCGTGGCTGTATTAGGAGGTGTGCAGTGTGCCACGAGGAGCCAAAGCTTTGCGCTTCCGACTGGGGAGCGCTCGCCTCTGGCACATTCACTGCTTGCTCCTCTAGTGCCACAGTTAGGTGCTCAGCTGTCAGCTTTTCCTCAATTTCACTTGGAACTTGCAATTGTAGTACCTTGGAACTTGTCATTTTAGTACAAAAGCACGGTTTTTGAAACCAATTCTACTAATCCACAAGACCGTTCCCATTCCCTCTCCTCCCCCCTCCTCCCAATCCCATCCCAACTCATCCCATCCCCCATGCTCCCACCAACACATGCCTCCTTCCCCTCCCTCTCACCCCGGTCACACAGCAAATATCCTGATGCTGCAGTTCCAAGCCATGTGTCCGCCCCAGCCTATGTGATCCAATGGTCTCTGACCAGGTCCCTTTGTTCAGACGTTCATACAAAACACACAATAGGAAAAAAACAAAACAAAAGGAGCCAGACACAAGAGGGAGACACACTGCCGGGCTCCAGCTCTGGCCTCTGAGCCCTTCCACTAAGCTCCACAGCACTAGGCTCTTGGGGTACCTCCTTTCACACTCAAGGCTGCAGGTCCCAAGGTTTCCAAGGTGCATAGGAAAAGGAAGAAAGGAAGTAAACTACCAGCCTGTTTCTGTTTTAGGTTCCCCCCAACCCCTTTCCCTCAACCCAATGGCTGCTGGAGGATATTCTTGACTCCGACAGGTCTTTTCCCGTCTTCCAGTGAGACCCTGCCTGGGGACCAGGTTCACTGTAAGTCACTGGTTCCTCTCTGGAACGTGGGCAATGGGTTTGGCAGCGAGGGGAGGGAGCGGAACACATTGTGGGGGGACGACAGGCTTTTGTCTCACAGCAGGTGGGGGGGAAGATGTCAGGGAAGGCGAGAGAAAAAAGCCAAGGCAAGCCGGTCAAGCTGGCCCTCTGCTTGATGTTTGTACTCAAAACTTCTCCTTGGGGTTGCTTCAGCGTGCCAGCACCGGCCCGTTGTTCAGTCACCTCTCGCAGCCCTGCTGAGAAAAAGCACGTGGCGGGGTGCTTCCGGCTGCTTCATCCTCTGGCTGGCTGCCCTCGTGCCCGCCGGCGATCTCAGAGTCGCAGTCAAGCGCCTCATAGATGGTCGGCAGCGTGGTCTGCTGGCTGAGGCGCTTGCGCAGGCCCACCAGCAGCGGCTGCGGCATGGAGGAGACGTCCACGTTGTTGCCGAGGTCAACCCAGGCCAGGCAAGGGAACTTGTTCATGTCCTTCATGGTGTCAGTCAGCTCCTTCATGGTCGCCCGCGTCAGCCGGTTGCCGTTGAGGGACAGGTGGGTGAGCTTGGGGAGCGCCCAGAGGAAGGGCAGCAGCAGGCGCACCATGTCGTCGTTGAGCTCCGTGAAGCTCAGGTCCACCGAGGTCAGGTGGTCCCCGTTGTTCTGCAGATAGTAGGCCATGCGGTGGACGTCCCGCATGGTCAGGGGGATCCCTGACAAATCCATGGAGTCCTGGCTCACCTTCTTCTGCAGGCTGGTCTTCAGGCTGATGGTGGAGAAGGGGAGACGTGGAGAGAGATCATTAAGGTTTAAGCATCATTAAGGGGAGCACTCCCATCCATCTCACCCAAGTGCGAGAGCATTTGGGACAGGGAGAACTCATTAACAACATGGGCTAGAATGTTAAGGAAAGGGTTAATAGAGCTCACTGGGGAAACAAGCATTTGCACCACACCTCAGGGCAGACTGTTCTGGGGCTTTGCTGTGTATTTTCAGCACTTACACATAAACTTTGCCAGAACTGGCTCAACATAGGTTGCTAAAGTGTCTCCCACTAGCAGATGTCAAAGGGTTTTTCTGTATGTGCCCATACAGGCGCTCATGCATAGAAAGCAAAAATAACCAAGGCAAGCAAACTTTCCAAAAGCACTGGTTCACCCTGTGTGGGGGCTGTTTGTGAGGCGCCTCTCCAGGTGAATGCCAAGGTCTGTGCTACAGAGGAGTGCGGTGTTAGATGTCTGAGAAATGGATATTTCATCAGGAAAACAAGAGATAAGCAAATGCACTCCAGGAATGGATTTACTGTGTGTCCCTTTAAAAGCCTTCACAAGCAGCACTTAGTCAGTAAGCAGCACCAGTGGCTGCCTGTTTGGGTCTCTGTGGTCAGCAGATCATCTGGGATCTGCTGCAGCTATGAGGAGGCGGGGAGGGCATAAGGGTGCTAAGAGAGGGCTTCAGCCATTTCTTTTGTTGTCTGCCTGGCCAAGGGAGTGAGGAGGAGGTAGGAAAGCTGTGTTGTGAGGCTGCTGGGGATGCAAAGGGAATGGGGTGTGGAGCTCAGTGATGGACTGTGGGTTTGTAAGAGTGCTGTGAGAAGTGGGAACTGTGGGGCTATAGGAGCTGCTGGGGGATGCGTTGAAAAACTGAGTAGAAACGTGTGTTGGTGTAACACAGAAGAGCCTAATCCCTTACTGTAAATTGTGTTAATCTTGCTGCTCTTTCAGACACATCTTGCCTTAAGGACATGGGAGCCCTAGTAGGACCCCCCCCAGTCATGTGCTCAGGGGGTCTTGTAAGTGCCATATTGAGTTTGGGAGGATCAGGGTGGGTTAAGCATTAACCACCACTTCGAAGGTCCCCACTCTTCCTATCTGGCTCTCTGTAGTGTCCTGCACACCTGTGGCACAGCCAGTCCCTGAAAGCAATGGGTACATGGGGACATGCAATTTCCTTGGAGGAGGCTACAGCACCGCAGGAGCTCCCATGGCAGGTGAGAATGTCCCTACAAGGCTCAGTATTGCCAGGCTCTGCTGGAGCTGTGCACAGCATGTGGCACTGCCTCTGCAGCTTTGCTTTACATATGCAGTTCATGGCATCCTAGAAATTTCAGCCCTTAATAATCCCCTATAAGCATGTGTTGACATAAATCAGTAAATGTGCACCAGTGCAGGCCATGGCCCTTTGTGGACACATTCAACACTGGCACAAACCTGCAGCTGCACTTCCTTGGAGGAGCATGAGGCAGAAAGACCTTGTGGCCTGCCCTGTCAATTCTTAAGCCCACAAATTCCTGCCCTGGGTTTAGCAGTACTTTGCTCAGGCTACTTCCATGTGTCCTTGTATTTCCCATGGGAATTCACTGTGCAAGGCTGAAACCATATCTGCAAGCGTGCATTTGGACTAATGAGCTGTCATGGCAGAGAGCTAATAACAGCATGACTTAACTTCTATTCAGACCTGAAGTATTGTAAGTAAATTGTATTACTTACTAAATATTTACACATCAGATGACCCACACTCTACACCTCAGTAGATCACAGGAGGAGCAAGGGGAGCAATGCTTGTCTGTCCTGTCAAACAGCAGGGAATGATGTGCTAGGGAATTCTAATTGGCCTGAGCACACAAGGGAGGGCTCCAAAGGGCCTTGAAGATGGTACTTGATATCCCTCCACTATCTGGGTCCCAGAGATGGGACTGTGAAGAATTAATTAATCCACCACATTGCTTGTAGCAGCAGTGCAGTTTTTTTACCTGCTGCAGCAGCAGGTGTGAAATGTGCATGCTGTGGTCTGGGTGGCACTGAGCAAGTCTCCCTTTTCCTGCTAATCCAAGACATGCTTGAGATCAGCGCAGGCTTCTGGGAGCTGTATTTCTTCAACTCTCTTGAAAAACAATGTGTGTGTTTTGGTAAAGTTTGTCACCAATCACTTGCACAGTCTACCACAAAAGAGGGTTCATCTTGTGTGAAATTCATCAGGCTCCAGCCTGGGTGACACTGGAAACATCTCAGGTTTCCCCGAGCACAACAAGAGTTATCCTTTCAGTCATGCTAGGTATTTTACCTGGGTGTTTGATCTGGAGTACTTGTTCTAGCAGAACAGAGCATCCAATGCACAGTGCAGGTGTGCATTCTTGTGGATCAAGTGAAACAGGGAGAAATGAAATGGAGTGTGAACCTGAGTGCACAGGGTAACTGTCCCCTGTATCCACAAGGGGCTGCTACCAGAGATACAGCAGCCTTCTCTGGCCTCTAGGGGTTTAGAATAAGGCTTTCTTGGGAGTGTGGGGAATACAGGATAAACAAGCATAGAAACAAGCCTGTAACTACTTCAGTGCCTGTTCTGTATGAACACAGCCTGTGGCTCCTGGAAATTCTCTTCCCCAGTGCTGTCAAGCCATGGCAGATCCTGGGTGGGTGGGGGACACAGAAAGGAGACACGAGCATAGGGGCACATTCCCCAGCCCTAAGCCTTGTCTCAGTCTGTGCAAAGCCTCCTCAGACGTTCCTTTTTACAAAGCTCCAGGGCACGAGCCTAGTTTGGAGTGGGGATGGGAGCCAGGCTGGAGTGGGGACCACTGGAGGGCACGTCTGAGCCGGCACCGCTCCGCTGCCGGCCCTCAGCATCCAGGTGCCGTTTTTCCTGTCGTGTCTGCAGCAGCAGCTTTCTTAAAAGGGGACAAGTTTGAAAGGCTCTTGGGGTCCCCTCTGGAGCGACTTGGCTCTGAGTGCAGACAGTGATGACTGAAGGGAAATGTCTGAAAGACAAAAGCAATGTACTCGTCTGTCTCTGCCCGTTGAGCCTCCCCTCCCCTCCTGTGACTGCCGTGTGGAGACTGCAGTAATAAGTCACAGATCGTGCTCTCACCACAACAGGTACCTTCTGCTGCTCTCCCCAGCACCGAGCCAACACCCCAAGGAGGCTTTAATCAAGCAGACAAATTATCTTCCCATAATTGATTCTCCAGACTGGACTGCTCCTGGCTGAATGTGCTTAAACCGTCCTGTCCTGTGCCAGAGCCCGCCCTCCCTTCTTTGCTGGCTTGTTTTTCTTTCCTTTCCTGTGTTTTTTGCTGCTTCCTTTTGCCCTCATTGCTGTACCTGCCAGGGTGACTCTGGGCCTCCTGTCTCAGGA
The DNA here is from genome assembly GCA_013400635.1 of Hypocryptadius cinnamomeus. Lineage (NCBI taxonomy): Eukaryota > Metazoa > Chordata > Aves > Passeriformes > Zosteropidae > Hypocryptadius > Hypocryptadius cinnamomeus. Next base: position 51,963 of record VYZP01077279.1, on the reverse strand, counting down.
CTGGGGGCTCCCTCCTGTGTTTAAGCTGTTCTCTTGCCTATAAAAATGCCTCTTGTAGGGATGTGTTTGTAGGAGTCTCATCCTGGTGGACACAGCCCTATGCTGCAGCCAGGCCCTCAGCTCTCTGGTAAGTGCTGAAGCATGAGATGCAACACCCCACGCATGCTGTGAACCCTGGCAGCCTCCTCCTCGCCTCCCTGGTGTTTCTCTGCAGCTCCAAGAGGCACAACTAAACCCCATCCCTAGGGCAAGGCATGGAATAGCTACCCACTCTCTCTAGTGCTTTAGAGGAAAATGGGTCTGCAGTCAGAAATGGGTCAAGGAGATGTGGGTAGATGCTTTACTCTGAATTATCTGACACTTGGTATTTTTTTGGAGGTCTGTTAAGCTCTGTTTCTTGGGGGGAGAGGGGCATGATACACAGGGCACCAAGCTCTCAGTCATCCGTGCAGCAGCTGAGAAAATACTAGGTTTATTTCCAGGGAAATGGGTCATGTATTATCCCCTAATTTCTGCACTTCAAACAGGCTTTAAGATTGCTTCAGCTGCAGAAGGCTTTTTTTCTTTTGTGTGAGATACAACAGCTACTTAGCAACGTGGCTCTTGATGCCCGTGGGACTTGTGGACAGAGGCTGCAGAGCACTGGGGGCTGGATTAACCTACTGCTTCTGCAACTGGTGCTCAGGGCACATTTGTAATTGTGAGGATTTGCATCCAACAAGGATCTGGACCCTGGATGCAGGGCAACAGCCTGTGTTTGTATTATCTGCAGCAAGCCTGCAGAGGAAACAACCCCCCACTCCCTCAAATGCTGGAGAAACGGCTTGCAAGTGAGAAATTCTTGGAAACTTTGAGCAAGAAACAAGGACAATCAACAGCCCAGCCCCTACTGCCTGCCTGGGGATGCAGCATCCAGTGAGGAATGTTGCTGGCCCAGAGTCCTGTTTATAAAGGATCAGCACCCTGCTTGCAACCCTTGTCCACTCCTGCTGAGGGATGGCAGCTCTTTGAGGTACATCTCCTTGCTTCTCATATGAAAGGTTTTACTTTGCACTGTTCCCAACTCCCTTCTTGGGGTCTGGCCTTTCTCCCAAGACAAGAAGGCAGTCTTCCTCCTGCCCTCACTGCCACTTATCCCTTCCCTGGGTGCCAACTCTACTCTTCAGCAGGCATTACCAGCAGTCCCTAGGCTGCACTTTGAGCCTGGCTGTGGGAGATCCATTCTGGATCAGTCCAGACAGAGCAGGGGCCTGAGAGACCTGTGGGTGTCTGGGAAAAAAGTCCTCTCAGTGAGAAATGTGGGCTGGGAAAGAGGTGAAACCATCTTGTGCCTCCCAAAGCTTTATTTTGGGATAAAAATCTTCCTCTTTCCACTAACACCCAGCCAGTGTTCCAGCCTCCTGGGAACTCAGCTAGCATAAGCAAATACAGAGCTATCTTGAAATGGGACAATTAGGAGACCTGAAATTAATTGCTAGTTGTTTGTCTCCAGGACCTGTCCCAAGAGAATTAACCCTCAGGCCATCTTCCAGGTCCTTCTTGAAGTCCATGAAGCTGCAGCCTCAGCATGTTGTGTTTTTTTATTAGTACTGAATCCCATCAATTTCTTGCTCATTAGCTAAATTCTTTGGTGGCAGCACAGAAGGGGTGTAATGGCTCCTGAGTGTTGCCCTGTTGGGACTTGTAGCAGTCACAGTGGTGTCTGGCCTCTTGTTAGCTTGGTGGGGTTTGGGGGAGCTTGTTCAGCACAAGATTGTTGAAGTTCCTGGAGTCTCAGCTCATTTCCTTGTCTCCATGCTATGGAGAAAGGCTGGGAGGAGACAGCAGAGATAGAATTTTGTTAATGAGGGGTGCTCACTACTTCATGCCTATTTCTCTGGAGAATTACCAGCTTTCTACCTCTCTGTCTTTTATTTTTACATTAAATTTGTCTCCAAATATAAAACTTTGCTGATGCCAGAAATTCCCATTAGTGTGTATCCCCTCTGTCATTAACAGGCACTGCCAGTAGTGGCTAATTAGCCATGAGTCAGGTATCTCTCAGCTGCTCTTTCTTGCACAGAACCTCGGGCATGTCTGGATGGCTTTCCTGCTTTGAGCAGTGATTTAGGGGATGGATTCTGAGCTTTTTAATTGCCTACTTAGCATAATCTGCTTGCTTTGCTTCCCCAGTGGCACAGGGTACTGCTGTGCAGGGCTGGCTTTAGCTGCCTCTAATGCAACATGAAAAAGGAAAGAGAAGCCTCAAAAGTACTGAGCTAGACTAACCCAGCCCCAGCTGATCCAAGGCTGGGCCTGGCCCTGCTGTGAAGATGGAGACAGTGCACAAATAGGTCACTTCCTTGAGAACTCCCTTAGTCACATCCCCATCCTTGTGCCCAAGCTCTTTTCACCAGCTGTGGAGAGGAGGCAAAGGTAGCCTTTCTCCTGTCTCACTCCCTTGCAGCTGGGGTGGGACATGGAAATCAGCAGTCGTTGATGCAGCTGAGTGCCTCTCTCTTCCTGCCTCTGCTGTCACTTTGTCCTTCAAGGTGTGTTCAAGAGAGCTGTGAACCCTTGGCCTTCCTCCTGCTGCTACTTGATCTGTCCAAGGCCTCAGGTTGTTTCCCTTCATTATTTAGGCCTCTCCTAGCAAAGCAGGGAATGCCTCCTTGCTGTAAATATCATGTATTGACCCATGTCCTTGTCAGACCTTTGACTGGGTAAGAGTCACAAAGGCACAAGGTCTCTGCTGATTGCTTTTAACTACCCCTTTCCACCCAGCCTCTGTTATTTCACTCACTGTCTCTCCACCAAAGTGTCCTGCTTCTCTTGCCTGCCAGTCTTGGCCTTTTTACTCCTGACTCTGACAGGGCAGTGTCAAGCTGCTGGGTGACCCTTTCTGCCACCTCCAATAGCCTTTCCAAAAGTATGGGCTGTTGATGCTGCTGGGAACCCTCCTCAGGGGTAGCATTTGGGATGCTCTGCACTGTAAGATGAGGGCACAATTCCTGCCTCTGTCCACAACTCATCCACCAGCTCATGTCTGTCCATCTGACATCTCTGTGAGCAGCAGCTTCTTGGAAACAGTGTGTGGGGCAGTTCCTGTACTCCCATATGATGTTTACCATGTGGCTTTAGTTAACTGACTTGGCTTCCTCTCCCTAGACCAGGAATGATGGTGCCTGTTTGCCCTGTTGCATAAGGGTGACACGAAGCTGTAGTTAATATTCTCCTCATGCCATGTGAAGGCTGGGATCTCATCTGCCAGAACTGTCAGCCTCAGTGCTGAGTGATATTTTCAAGGAAAAAAAAAAGATGTGAAGCCCTTTAGAGCTGTTTCCTTGAAGTCCTCTAGACACAAGTGCTTTCACTGCATTTTAAAAGTGCATCTAATGCTGCAATGTCTGGCCAATGCACATCAATAACAGAAAGGGAGCAATAAGCCCAGAAGGGATACTCTGCTCTCCACCCACTTCAGATTAGCCATGATAAAATTCACTCAGATGAGCAAAGTAAAGCTGTGGTGAGATTTGTGAAAAGGAAAGGCCATATACATGTGGTTGGAGAGTTAACTCCATACACACAACTGCCTTTGCTCTTCCAGAACCAGCCACTGTGTGAAAAATCTGGGGGTTTTTTTGTCACAGTTATAAAGCTGTGTCTACTGCCTGCCTGCTTTGTGGACTCAGGTTTGATCCTTTGCACTCAGGAAAGGAAGTAGTTACACTGAAGTAGCCAGCTCTGGAGGTGATACAAATGGAAGATACATTAAAGTTCCCTGACAGTGCCTTGCCAAGACAGTTCAGTTGTAATCCACAGCTTCCTAATCACAGTACCAGACTGTGATCCAGCTCTCCAGACAAGAGCAGTCTTCACCTGATACCCTTCTCCCTCTCTGCTCTGAACTGCAGCCCAGTGTGTCTGGCCCTCAAAAAATAATACACCCTCTGGGTCCTGCCCTGTTCTGGCAGCAGATGGTGACAGTTTTCTTGAATTCAGCATGGCAAGAGGCCCCAAGAATTCTGAAAACAAGAATTAATAACATCTAAAAGTTCTGCATCTGTCAAAATGCCACAGAAGTGGCACTGATAGCCTAAAAGGTCTATGTCTGTATAAAGGAGCATTTCTTAATCCATTACTCTTTAAACACTAAACATCAATTTAATGAGAAAGTGAAGCTGGAGTTATACAACACTCCAGGATGTATTCTGCTCGTTAAGTGGGAGTGATCTATACAACTGTAAAATGGTGCTAAAACTAAATTCCCTCTAGGATATAAAGGACTGAAAATTGTGTAGTAGTTATGCTAGTCCCTGCTGCAAAAAAAAATGCTGCAGAAATCTTATCCTCCAGCTTTTGAGCTTTCAATTTTAAAACCCCCAGAGTAAATCTGCAAGAGCTTATCTTCCTAGTTTGGTTAGGCAGCCAACACAAGCAGGGCAGAGCCAGTGGGGTGCAGGCTGTTGGCTGCAAACCTGAGACAGGATTTTGCAGGAAAGGAGCCCCTTCTTTTCAGTGTGGCAAACTTAGTCTGAGTATCACCAGGGCAGCTGAAATCGTCTCTGTGGGTGACTGCACAGCTGGGGACTGCAACCCGTCCTTGTACAAGGCATACAGCCACACCAGGGAACCCACAGGCATGGATGCAGAGGGCAGGTTGCCTCCCAGCTTCACCTTCAGCACTTTAGCCAAGCACAGAAACCAGACAGAGCCTGGGCTGGATGTCTCCTGCTCCCTCCAGCTGCTGTTGCATTAAGTCCATGGACCCACAATGAGCTTTCTGTATGGGCTCTGCCTGTGGACTGAAACAGCAGTGATTGAAGAAATCTCTCTTATCCTTTTTGCTTTACCAGCTCATGGCTGGCCCAGTGTGTACCTGCTGGATGTGGGTCCCACTGAGAATAGCTGGGGATGTAACTGCTTTTAGTTTGTGACCCACTGGTTTGGCAGTGGGGACAAACACCTGGTGCATGATCCTACTCCAGTATTGCAGTACCACATCTCCATAACAGCCCAAATGTAATTAAAACCTGGCAGATGCTCCAAGCTCTCTGTATGGCTGGGCTTGCTAATTATCTCCTGGACCCATCTAACATGCTGCAGAAAGTAGAAATTGCATTTCAGAGAACAAGGGAGTCCAGCATCAGCTCTGTGAAAGCCAGATGCCAAAGCACAGGAGGCTGCAAAAGCAAGAGGAGAATTTGGTTTCCGAATGTGGTCTCCATGCACAGATTCCTCCCTGCTGTCCTTAACCCCCACTAGATTTTAGAAATTCCTTCGAAGTATTGCTGCTACACCCATGCTCTTTGCAGGACCTAAACAGCAGGAAGGGTGCAAGCCAAGGGCACAGGGTTTGAGACAGACACTATAGTAAAATACTCCCACTAGCAGACAGAGGGAAGTGCAGAATTTGGATCATGAAAAAACAGCCTGCCTAAACAAACTTATGCCTTGGTATCTCCAAATGAAGCAGCTATTTCTTGCCTTCCTGCTACTGGCAACACCCATTTTCTTGCAGCGGCCTCAGATGCCAACTCTGCAGGCATCTTTTGCTGCAAACTGCAAACCATTTCATCTCCACACTTAAAAGAGAAAGCTCTGCTGTTAAATATTTCATCAAAATTAATTTGTGCCTTATGTAACACATTGTAACTGGGTGTGGTAGCCAGGCAGGCCAGCCCATTTTAGACCTATTGCACATTGCCTTGTTGCCCTCTCCCTGCTTGTGCTCACAGATGTTCTGTACCTGGCCAATACCTGGGGCCTGACCCCTCTATGTGGGGTGCTCACTGGACCCAGAGCTCTTCCTCTGGCCACAAACCTCCTCTCTGTTGTTACTAAGTGATGGGTTTGCAGCACTTTGCAATCCTCTGCTGTCCCCAGGCTGTGCAATCACAGGGAACACTTCCAGTTTGACTCTTCATCCTGAAGTCCAACAGGGGAAGAGGTTTGCCTGCAAGCAGGAGTTTGGAGTCCTGAACTTCCTCTCTTTAAACTTGGGAGGGGACAGGGATGAGGTCAGAACTGCCATCTATATCCTGCATCTCCAGTATTCTGCAGGATCCTACAGGGAAAATGTCATTGAGTGGGTCTGGAAAAGGACTCACTCAGCTCTGAAAGCTCAGTCTTGTTCTGTGCTGTGGTTGCCACCTGCAAAGCAGCACAAACAGTCCTGCCCTTGGGCTGCTGGGGGTGAGAGCACTGGGAGTGCTCAGCTTCTGGCAAAGTGGGGCTACAGGTGCAAGAGGGAGATGGCCTGGAAATCATGGCATTGGGGATTTTATTCCTTAAGATGCACTGGGAACCTGCCTCTGAGTCAGAATGAAAGGTATGATGGAAATGTCAATTCTCATGGGGGATTTTAAGTTGCTGGCATACACATCAAAGACCAAAAGCATCAGAAAAGCCCAAGGCCATTCTCAGAGTGCTGCTGATTTTGCATTTCTTTTTATCCTATCCTGCATTTATGCCTGTGAATCTAATGGGGCTGACATGAGCTCTTTTCTTAGTCACTTCTCTGTCTTTTCTTCACCAGTGGTGATCTGTGTCACAGGAACAGGGTTTGCTCCAAGAAAATGACAAGAGGAGGGGTGGATTTAAAAGACATGGGGATTGCTCTTTATCTGGGCAGAAAAACCAGCAAGTGGCAAGGAGGGGACAAGTGTGGGTGTCCGAATAGGCTTCTAGTAGTGAAAAGCAGCTGCCATCCAGGAGCTGTCAGTGACCAACATGCTCTGAGTTGAGTTCTCTGTGCATCTGCACCATCCCAGGGCCCTCTCCAGAGAAGGATGGTCACCTCTCTGCCAGCCACCCCAGAGTGGTTCCTGCTGAGTGGGGTGATCAGCTGGTCATAGTGCCTTGTAATGGGACACTTTTCCCACTGTCAGGGAAGCTTTAAACTAGGGTGTGTGATGCAGAGCTGGGAACAGCCCCCTTTGGCACATGGGTGTTTTTGCAAGCTGGCAGCCCTGGCCATGCTCCTGGGGCCAAACACCCTGCAGGCCCTGTAGGAGGGTTGTCTGTGCTGTGCACTCAGGGGGGATTGATGTCAGTGCACTTTGGAGAGGGTGAGGGACTGTAACACCACACAGAAAGGAGCAAATGGCAAAACACATCAAAGAGAGGGCTGTTGGGGCTGGGTTTTGGAAGAGGCTGCACTGCATCTGCTGTGCACTGTTTTCAGGCCTCTGAAAAGAGGGGAGTCTCTCTGAGGAGGGAAGTGGTGGCAGGCTGGGATGGTGCTTGGCTGTAGCACCGTTTGCCCAGGCACATCCCCCTCTGTGCCCACCCACACAATCCCTGCCGGGTTCTCACCACACTTGGGACTTCCTGCGGGGCATCCCGTGCCGGTGCCATTTCGAGTGCGGGGTTAGGTGGTAAATCAGCTGCCTGCAGATCCTGTCTGAGGACTTCCAGGGGTCATATTCCTGAAAGCAAAGGGACAACTTAGACTGCCTGCACCACAGCAGAACACGAGAAAAGGAGGGCAGAGGAAGATGGGAAAGGAATAAAGATGGCAGTGGAGCAGGGTCATGTATGTAAGGGAGCAGATGAAGAGAAGAGAGAATGAAAGAGGAATGATGAGAAGGCCTGAGATGCCTCTGCCACATGCCAACTCCTCCTGGGGTGGAGGAGAGGAGCAGGAGGAGTACTGCACTGCCAGGAAGAACCCCAGCCCAACCAGCATGTTCCTGCCCAGAGCAGGGCTACAATTTCACAGCCTGCCCAGGAACCAGTGAAACTCAGAAGAGGGGATCATGTTCTAGGGCTGAGGCAGGGGTGACTGACAATGCTCTGTTGCAGGGACCCCTACACTGCCAACTCCTTGTGTTACAGGACAGTGCTAAATTCCTATTAATTACCTTGTTGCCATTCTTCTCCAAACTCTGTCTCTGGACTATCTGATACCCTGATGTGGAAAGGGCAGTAACTGGCACCCTTGCCTCATCCCCAAGGTGCTTCTTGCTCCTCCTGCACTAACACACTGACTTCACGACCTCCTGTGCTCTAGTTGGGAGATGTCAGGACAGGAAACTTAGTCCATGGTCCATCTTACTGCCTTGCAGTCCACTCTGCTGCTGGAGGTTTGAGTTTGGGAGCTTGCAGTTCCCTCCTGCCCTGGCACTAACTCGTCAGGAAAAGAAGGCACCCGCATGGTTGCTGCCTTCCTGGGTTATTTTTGCACATGTTCTTTAGTGCCATGACTTGGAACAGAACCTCTTCCTCTGCTGAAGCAGAATGGCAAATGGCAGCTGCTGAAAGCTGGGACTTCTGCCTTCTCTATTGTATTTTCCAATTGCTGACAGACACCTGCATTCCCACCCCTCAGCCGTCCAGCCATGGTGCCACATGTGCATTTAGGGATTTGATAGGTGAATGCCCAGTAAAGCTGTCAGGGAATGCACTGGTTTATTCCTTACTGTGAGCAGTTAAAGCACTGCACTGGGGCCAACAGCTGCTCTGTGACTTTGCTCAGCAGTCCCTGAACCAGCTGAACTCCCCAGGGATGCACTGCCAGCATGTGGCAATTCTCCTGTGCCAAGGGGAGAGGGATCCCAGCCTTCTGCTCAGCTGAGCATCCCCTGATCCCCATCCCAGCTTCCCTAGGAACCCCATAGGGACTGGCCCGTGCCTTTGGCTTAGGTGCCTTGTTCTAGACTCCTGCTGTGCTGGCAGGGCTGCAGCTGGCACTGTGCTGTCACCTACAACAGCAAACCTCTCCAAGTGGGTGCACGTGCACAGCAGGCTCCAGTACAGAGCTGGCACAAAGCCCTGCGAGCGATTGTTGGCTCACAGCTGAGAGTTACCCTCCTGTTCTTTCCTGTGTCCTCACTGATTTAATTTCCACTGACAGACTGGGAATTGCACTCAGCCTGCTTGCCTGTAATGCAGTTACACCCACCAGATGCTCCGCCAGGGTCGGAGAGGGGACGTGGTCTGGCATCGTTCTGGGAAGGGTGCTGGTGCTGTGGGTACTGAATTTCTACAAGCATTTAATTAAACCTCTGCTGGCCTTGAAGGGCAACTCAGGTGCTCAGCATCTTCCTTAGGAATGGGGAAAACAATTTCTTATGTAATGGCACGTGTGTCAGTGCATCCATAAGGCATGAAACTAGAGTGGGGGGATACGCAGGTGTGTAAAAATGGTAATGTGTTATCTGCCAAACACATGGGTACTGGATTAGAGCAAGATCCCCTCCTGCTGCCTGCCCTGAGGGGCACTGCACAGCACGGGCTTGGAGAAGGTCTGGTAGAGCAGCTGGAGATGAGGTCAAGTGAAGTGTGGTTAAAGAGATACTACTGCTACAACCCAGCCCTTCCTTCAAATGCTTGAATTACACAGACATTACACTTGGAAAGGTTTGGTTTTTTTCCAGGCTGCACTGCAGCCTAATAATGATGATCAAACTCTGGCTAAATGTGGTTTGTCTATTGAGACATGACTGGTTAATTGTTATCAGTGAGCCTCAGGAGATGGCAGAACAAGGTTAGAAATGCCACTAATCTACACCAGGCATTCGGTGTATTCCCTGGGGCACTGCTGCTTGCTCTGAGCTGTGTGTACTTAATATCTCTCTTTGAATAAAGAAATTCACTCTATTCCTGTCCTTATAAAGCAAACATGACACTTGCCAAGCCTAACGAGCAAATGGGTACATTGCAAATCCAAGTGTCTGTGGTGGCAAAGGGTAACAGAAGTAGATGCTGGTTGTGCAGTGGGACTGGGACATCTGTGATGTTTGGCTGTTCTCAGCCCTGCCTTTCTGTCTCTGCTCTCCTCATCCTCTGAAGGAAGGGGCTGGAGCATGGAGGGACACTGTGCACATAAAGCATTTACTTCCTGAACCCCCAGTGGCAATTTATTCCTACAGCACCATTCTCTGTGGGGAACTCTGAGAGTTTATGGGGGGAAATAAGGCTGGGTTGAGGCAGTTACATGTGGCAAAGAGCTCAGGAAGAGAGAGATGGTTTTCCTGCAGAGATCTCTGCTCTCCTCTGCAGCTCCATGAGCCCCCCATGAGCTCTAGTTGCTTTGAACCCCTGTGATAGCAGTGATTCTGGCTCTCTGCCCTGCCCTAAGTTTACTATGGGCACAAAAAGTAATTTCCTAATATCTGTGCACATAGCCATCCCCTCCTTCAGCTGCATTCATGTTCTGAGGTAGTTTTAACTGATTTCTACAGAAATATGCCCCATAATCCATATGCTGCCACTCCCAGGGCACACTGCCTGGCTCTGGAGGATTGATTGCAGCACCAGCTGCCCCAGTAGGGCTCTCTGCATCAGTGCTGTGCCACAAAGCATTCACTGAGCTGAGGGAGAATTCACCTTTTTGGGACATTGCAGATCTCTGGCAAGGCTCATCAGCAGGTCATGGGAGATGGGATCCACCAAGTTGAGGAAAGTTGCATTTTTGTAGAGCACTTCATTGAGAAACGTTCCTTCCAGTCCTAGGTCCTACAACAAAAACAGACAGTCAGGCACACAGGCTTCCTCAGAGCTATATCCAAGGGATGTTGTGAAACCAGAAAGTAAATCTGATGTGGTGCCAGCTGGATGCCCAGTACAGGAAATTATCCACAGAGGTGGAGCAGCCGTGTCTGACCCAGCATTACTGTGCTGGGGGTGCAGGCAGCCAGAGAGCTGAATGAGATGCAGTGTTAATTTGAGCTAGTCCACCTTATTTCCACCTACCACAGGAAGGTGAGAATTCTATCATTTCCAGGCTGGCTGGAGCCTGGAGAGAATTAACTTCAGAGAAATACAGTTTTGTCAGCTCTATGTGTGAATCTGCCGAAGAAGCCAAGCAGGAAGGCTGGCTCTAAAGCTGCTTTTCCAATCTCAGCTTTTCTGGAAGAATCAAACTTCTCTCAGGTATTTAGATGCTGCCATATGCCCTGGTGGTGGCTGGCTGAGCAGAAGTCCTGCCCACCTGTGTGACTTTAACTGTGCTGTGAATTTCTCAGGATGGGGTGCAATGGTAAATTTAGAGGTGGCTTTACACCACAGCCAGAGAAACTCCTCTTCCATCTTCCACAGTGTGAGTTAGGGGAACATCTGTGGTCCATGCAACTTATCTGTGTGGACCAGGGGATGGGGCACCTTTGGAGGAAACCTCAGCATCTTTGGGAACAAAAAGCCTTCCTGGGGCCAGATGGATAATACTGCAAAGAACTAAGCTGTTTCTTGCTAAGAGGAAAGCAAAGAGCTAATATATTGACACAGTTATTACAATCAGAAGGTACCACAGAGCTGTGAAAAACAAACAAAATTTTTTAAAAATGTGGGAAAGAGAGATCACACATTCACATGAAAGTGCCACATGGGCAAAAAAAAAATACCCTAGGTGTAGAAATGTAGAACAGAAAAACTCCCTAGTAGGGATAGTGCAGGGTTTGATTCAGTTGACAAGGAGGGCTCAGCCAAGGGAGGGAACAAGTCTTCTCCCATTCTGTATGCAGCTGACAGGAGAAATGAATAAGCAAATGGGTGCCCCATATGTTCACACTGCTCTACTGAGTGTGTGTTTCAGGCACCACCCAGTGACTGAGAGCTAAAAAAAATGGAGTGAGAGGGGGCAAAAAAGCTGGATGTATGCACATACATCACCAACAGGGGCAGAGCCATAGCTGGCAGAGGTTTGGGTTCTTAACTCCCAACACCAATCAAAGCCAGTGCTGCATCCTGCTCTGGATATGCTGGATTGAGCAGAAAGCACAGTCCCAATGAGACCCTGGCTAGAGACACAGGAAGGGAGAATAAATTAAATACTTTACAGCCCCATCACTCTGTGTACTCAAATGACACCTTAAGCAGGCAAGGAACCCAAGCAGTGGATCTGTCCTGAAGGACAGACAGCCACAGCTGGACATGGGCCAGGAGCCTACCAAGGCATCATGCCAGTGTCTCCCTTAACCATAAGGCTTCAGGGAAATGGAGCCTCCCACACCAAGTGTAATGTGCACAGATGAAGAAAGCTGCCGTGAGGATGGCATGGCTGGGCATGCAGCAGTGGATGTCAGAGCAGTAATTAAACTCCCCCAGTTGGAACTATACCATTAAGATGAATCTGCATTCCCATTATAAATCCTGCCTGCGAGGGTTTTGTAAGTAATATAGCTGTAAATGTTCACTTCACATTGATATTCCATAAATTCTTAGCCCAGAGGCATTTTTCAGCTCATCTTACTTATTTCTCTCTTTCCCTCCCTCCCTCTCCCTCTCATTTCTTGGAAAAATTTGTACCACCTAAAAGGTGGCTGCAGACAGCAGAATATTATAACTCTTGCCAGTTCAGCTGGCTTAGTGCTGTTGTCTTAAAAATGACACTTTGCCATCGTCTCAGCACAGGGAAAACAGATTATACCAGACTTTTTGCTGGTGTAAGTCTAATGTCTCCCCGGGCTTCAGCTGAGTGATGCCCACCTAGATCAGCAGGAAAGCTGATGTGGCTTCTGCTGGTGGGTATTTCTGGGGTAGATGATGTGCAGTGGAGCTGTCCAAGTGTTAGCAGCTATTCTCCATGCAGTCCCCTGAAATGCTGGGATCTCACATCTCTGTTAGTGGATCTGCTTCTGCCTGCCTTGCTTGCTTTACATTATCACACCCTCTGAACATCCTAGGAACACTCTGCAGCCTTTTGAAGTCTGCAGCCCACAGGTGAAAAACCAGTGGCAGATCCATCAGCAGGGTACACCTGCAGGGCTGGGGAAGGGGGTGTGTGCTGGGAGCAGCAGGAGGCACACAGGGGATCCCGTGTCCTCTGGTCTGGCTGAGCTGTCTGCTCACCTGAGCAGGCTGCAGTTCCAGTCCCACCATTTCTCTGCCTTCCCTGGGGAGTTTGCACCCTGGCCCAAGGCACAGCGATGAGGTGTGGTGCTAAATATCCTCTCTGTCCACTAGAGTGAACAAGGTATCTGTCTTTTTCCAGGTCACAAACAGACCCTCACCTGGGACACATTAACCTGTGACTCCCGAGAGCGTGACACTGCCAAGGTAAGGAGGGACCCGCTGGGGACCAAGCTAAGGGGTGAACGTAGCTGTGGAGTGAGGAAAACCTGTGAGTTAGAAAAAAAGGCTGACCTGAAGCTGACATTGGACACGTGAGGAGGACTGGTGGTGATGACATGACCCCAGACTGGGTGACAACTGGGGTGTGGTACATGCTAGTGGTGTAAACCCTCTGTCTCTGAAATCTCTGAGTGCTCAATGAGCCAGAGGCTTTGAGGTGTTGCTGGATGGGTTCCCATCTTGCTTGGCAGAAGATGTTGTGATTACAGGATGCATGTCCCACTGTTCTGTTGTGAGCAGATGGGCAGACAGTCACTGTTCCAACATGGCCAGGCAGAGATGAGGACCAGGAATAACACGGGGAACTGGAAAGGCATCAGGCAAAACGTGAATGTTCATGACATGGTAATTCTCAAGCGCAGATGTGGGGAAGCCAAGTGTTTAACTGATCCTGAAAGGAGCTTAGAAATGACCCTCCATTCCATATGGCCCTGTGACTTAGCACTCAAACCCTGCCTGTTCACAGCTGGACCTTCTGGAGACCTCCAGGGTCTGTGGAAGGTTTCAGTGCTTCAGTCTCCAGGAGAGGTGCTGAGCACTACAGAAAATGACATTCTGTAGTTCTGGCCCCCGGCATACCCTAGTAAAGCCTGTTCATGTTATATTGCCACATCCATGAAGTGAGTGGTTGCCTCTCTTTCTTCACAAGCTCCTTGCAATAGTGCCTCTCCCAAACTGCCTTCAAAATCTTATTCAACCCTTGTCTGCCCTACTGGTGCACACAGAGGTTTGCTGTGAGTTTATCTGTCTACACATGTGGCAAGAAGAGTGTGGGTGCTGGTAACAGCCTTCAAGTGAATGCTAAAGTAGTGGACTGGAAAAGCAGAGAGGTAATTTTTGGTCCTGTGAATTCTTACCTGTGAATGCCCAGGGCAGTGAGCACCACTGTCAGATGTGTTGTAAAACCCTGGACATGCAGAGCAGACAGGGTTGTTCATGCAGCTCCCTGCAGCTGGTGGTGTGGGTGAACAAGCATCCAGTGAGCCAGTCCCTGCTCCACTGCACTCACACCCAAAGGCCACTCGCTACTAAGGCAAGAAATAATGTACATTCCCAAGATGAAGTTAGATGATCGTTATCTAATGAAGCAACATGACAAGCTACAAACTGATGGTGTTTGATGTCCACATCAGAGGTGGGCTTTGTCCCCTGTGCTACCAGTCACAGAGCTGCCTGCAGTTTGGGGCAGCTGAGTTTGGCTGGAAAGTGATGGTAGCAGTGAGTGATGGAGGAGATGGCTCTGTTCCAGCAGCAGGGCTCTGTCCTCAGCATCAGTTTGGCACCACACTGTCTGCACACTGGCTTTTCTGTTCCTGAATGGCGGCAGACTGAAACATGCTCCCACTGATACACTGACCCCTTTCCTCTCCTCTCAGCCTCGGTTGTCCCAGAGGTGCCCTCCAAAGCCATTTTGGGGTTTCCCAGACATATCTCAGCCAGTCTGGCTGAGTGGCCATAATGGGATGTGGTGGCAATGGGGAGGCAGTGGCTTTTATCTGGAGGGGCATCAATCCTGAGCAGACCCCCGGGCTGGCATGGAGGGGTGTGGATGAGCACAGCCCAAGCCCGGACCCCCCTTCTCCTGCGTGCAGCACAGTCCCCCTCGCAGCTCCCTCCCAGCCCCTCTCTCTGCCCCCGGCAGAGAGCCCAGGCTGGGGGTCGGGGAGGTGACCGGTGTCGCCTGGCACGGCGGGCACCGAGCGGCGGAAGAACCGGGGCACGGAGCGGAGAAAGGCAGCACAAAGAGCCCCGCCAAGCAGGGCTGCACACCCCAGCGCCGGGGAGGGGGCTCCTGCATCCCGCACCGCGGCTCCTGCGCCAAGCTCCGGGCGGGGGCTGCAGCCCCGGCCCCGCACGGCCCTTTGTCCCTGCCCTGCCCTGCCCTGCCCTGCCCCGCCCCGGGCAGCCCGCATCCCGCGGCAGGTACCTTCCTGAGCAGCCGGAGGATGTGCACGGCGTGCTCCCGCTTGTGCTCCCGGATGGTGGCCTGGATCTCCCGCAGCCACCCCACCCGCCGCACGTAGGGCGCGGGCGAGGCTTTCCGCAGCACCCCGGGCAGCCTCTGCGGGTGCAGGAGCAGCGAGGAGAGGTGGAAGTCGCCCCGGCCGCTCTCCAGCCTGCCGGGGCAGGGCTCCTCGCCGCTCTCCTCCTCCAGGCTGCTCTGCCGGCTCAGCCGGGAGCCCATGGCCGCGCTCCGGACCGGGCGGGCTCCGGGCTGTGGGCCGGGGGAGGCGCCGGGGAAGGCGGGGGGTCCGGGCCGCCCCGCCCGGCCGGCCCCGCCCCGGCTCCCCGAGCTCCCGGGGCTCTGGTGCTGCGGGGCTCCGTGCTCAGCACCCGCCTCCCCGGCGGCCGGGCAGCCCCGCTGCCTCTGCGCCCCAGGCGCCTCCTCCTCCCGAGTTCGTTCTGCCGGGAGGTGCTCGGTGGGGAAGACAAAGAGAGACGCGGATGCTGCCGAGACTGCTCCTTCCATCCAGGCATTTCGGGGAGCTATTTTATTCCTGGACAAACTCTTTGAACATCGCGAAAGGTTGTCTAGATTAATAGTAGTTCAAAACACACCATCTGCAGGGACTGCTTCTGTGGGCTGTGTTTTCTATCAGTCTGCTGTTGGACCCAGAGGAGGTGTTTTACTAATCTAGAAAGTGGCAGGAATTTTGCCCACCACCCGTCATCTGCAACTGATAGTACGATGCTGGCACTGTTCCTCACCTGCTGTGGGTAGAACTGTTTTCCTTGTATGCATTCTTCCCTCCTCTAGCAGTGCACAGCAAGTTTAGCACATGCTTTTCCTCAGACAAAAATCACTGCCATCCAACAGGATGGGAAAAAACAAAGCCTGATCCCATCTCCAGCCACAGAGCTCAATTATGCTCCCAGCATAACCAGTGGCTCAGCCTGACCTACTTTTTGGAATTGGAGCCATAAGCTGACTTCTATCAGGACTGTCACCACAGTGAGCCCAGGTGCCCATGGCAGACTGAGTCCTGCATGCAGAGCAAGTGTCTGGTAGCTGTAATGCGAGGGCACACAGCTATAGGAATGACCTGGGGTTCCCACTGCCTTGTGCATCCGTGGACAAGCATCATCCAGTGCATCTGTGGAAGAATGTTGTGGCTATTGGGCTCTCACTTTGGGGGAATGGGGATGGCCATGGCTTTTTGTGCTACAGAGCCTGCAAGGATCACTTTCCTTCTCAACCTTCCTCTGAGCCATGAATGGGGATGGAGATGTCAATACTTTGCATCTTGGCAGCCTCTTTCAGATACTCTACTGGTGACCCCTGTCTGGCTTGGAGAGACAGAGACAAAAAGGGGCTGGATTCTAAAGCAGCCTGGCTAATGCATTAATTTTGTCAGAGTGTCTGTGCAACCCTCTAACCATGGTAGGTAAGATTCTGAAGGCCCTTCTCAGAATTTTACTTAGCACTGGACCAGATAAAAGCCCTGACTGTCCATTTGACTATTTGTCCCCTCCCTGCTCTGAGCACCTGCATGAGGGAAATTAGCACCAACAGATCTTGAGATATGGCTGAGACTGACTCAAGCTAATCCCATTTGGAGGGAGTAGATGCTGAGTAAGGACTTCTGGATCTGGTCAGAGAGCTTTGAGAGAGGCTGGGTCAAGAGAAAATCACTCATATGGGCTGCAGTGTTACAGCTGCAGAATTGTCACTGGGCGCACAGGGAAGCACAAAATGTGCTGGAGCAATGGGTAAAGGTATCAAAGGAGGGGTGCACGATGGCCTTTCCCTGGCCAGGGGACAGCTGGACAGGCTGCCACAGATCCGTGCTCCTGCCTGCCCTGCTCTGGGTGCTGCTGAAAGGAGCAGCAGCAATAGTGGATGTGGAACCAAAGGATCAGTTCATCAGCAGAATGGCTTTGTGTGGCTCATTTGTCTCACACCTTATCTCTGAGAGTCAGAAGGAAACACAATCTGCAGTTTACTCGTAGTGGGGGTAAAACCAGTGGATTGTTCTGAGGCAGTGGGAGAACCAGGGCACACAAGTGGCTCCGAGGATGGCACTGTTACCAGGATACCCCTCCTCTGCATGTGGCTTGGAAATATCCTGCCACAGAGCAAATCCTCTTAACAAACAAACAATTGCAGGGCAGTTCAGCTGTCTCCCGGCTGTGCTTTAGCACTGGGAGCACTACAATAGCATGGATAATAGGAGCTAATGAGAAACACACCAGTGCTCCACTCGGCTTCACTGAAGGAGAATGCGTGGCCGGCAGCTCTCTGTGGACTGAGAGATAATCCTGCCCTCTCTGTGTGTGCCTCCAAAGGGCACCCGACAGCAACTGGATGTGCTTCTATAGCTGAGATGCTCAGCAAGGGGAGGAGGCAGGAGTTTGCTTGGAAAGAGTGGACTCTTCTGTCAGTGTGCATCCTCTGGTCCTAATGCAACCCTAGGAGAGAGTGAGCCAGTAGGTGAGCATGCCTGGGAGATACCAATCTACAGGAGTGTCCCCACCTTTTTTCATCTCTGCTGCAGTGTCAAGGGCACCCATAAACTTTGCATAGAGATAGATCAGCTCAAGAGCTTGTTTGGTACAACAGAACTGGGGTTTCTCACAAGGACCACAAGCTGTGGGTTTGAGACTTGGAAATCCCATCTGCGTGGATATTTTAGCACCTCTCAGGAGGATGTTATCTTGTTTCTAAACTGAATGTGGGGTACATGTTGCTGCCAACTGCATCTAGCTGGGTGCAGCATGACTGAGTTAATTTTACCAAAAATTGCTCCTAACATGAGAAATGGGAAAAATGGAAAGCAGAGATCCTTTTGCTATTCACTCAAATTCTGTGACATAAGCACATCTCCTTGTCACCCAAGTGCCCAGGAATGCGAATGTTCCCAGCTCCTTGTCTTTCAGGCAAGTGGGGAGAGCTCAGATCAGTGCCAGGACAGAACAACAACCATACAGGATGAGACCACAGGTCTCTTTCCCCTGGGATCCTCAATTAGCAGTGGTTAATAGAGGATGTCCAGCACGGAGGATAAAACCAGGGGGATGTAGGTCAGTGTGTTGCTGGGTACTCTCCTTACCATCAGCCATCCGTAGTTCAGGAATTTCCTGAGATGTGGATCTCTGCATTTAATAGTCTTTTCAAGTTTTTCCTAAACCATTTTTTGAGCCTGACAAAATTTTGGGTATCCACAGCAACTTATGGCACTGTTCAGCTGTGTGAAGAAATATTTACTTTGTTCTGAATCTGTCACTCACTGTTTTCATTTGATGCTTTTGTAGCTTAAATATTGGAAGAGGCAGCAGGCAGTCATTCCTCTTTCATTTTCTCTAAGTTACTCCCAGATAAACCCCTGCTGTGCCCCCTCTCATGTTTCTGCTTCCCAAATTGAAGTGTTGGACTTGTACAGAAACCATTTCATCCTTAACTAAGTCCCTGCCTCTCCTCTAGCCTGCTGTAGCCTCTGCTGCAGTGGGAGAGCAGCTGCACCCTGGAGCTACCTGGGAGCACTCTGGGTTTGTGATTTTGCTCTGGCTGCCAGCACTCACTTGGATTTTTTTGATTGTGCTCAAACCCTGAGCCAATGCTTTCACTGGACACTCCTGCCTTGCTCTTGCTATCACTTGGCCCCAGTGACTCAGTTTCCCATTAGCAGGCCGGGGAGGAGAAAACCATTTCTCACCCCACTTATGAATCCACACTGGCAGTCATGGCCAGGGATATCCAAGACCTCATTTCCATGCTGTCCATCCCTGCAGGGTCTGCAGCCTGTGCAGCTGGGCTGGGAGTTTGGGCTCCCATCTGTGGCTGGGGAAGGTTGTGGCTTCCTCGCTGGCACGGCCGAAGGGGCTGCTGGAGTGTGCACTGCCTGAAGTGCCCTGGCCCTCTGTGCAGTGCCAGTGCAGTGCCACAGCAGTTCCTGCTGGAGCCCTGCCCTTTCCCGGGCTGTGGCTGCAATCCCAGTGTCCCTGCCCACGAGGGAGCCTGCCCATCACTGGGCTGCTCTCATTTGTATGCTGGTCAAGCTGGCTTCCAATGACAATCCTAATTATTTTTGCCTTGTGTATGATGAAGGTTACATTTCTGACTGATTTTGCCAGGCTGGAAGTGTAATTGATTAATTTAGAGTTTAAGAAGGGAAAGAGGATTAAGGCGGAGGTGAGGCTGTGCTGCCAGACACTGCATTGACTGCTTCACACTTTCACAGCTTCAGCTTTTGTTTGCCTGCAAACCAGCTTGTCTGAGCTCCCAAGTTGTCATTTCTCATGGCTCTGAGCTTGTTGGCAGATCCCTCAAAGCCAAGCCTCCTGCTGGGAAGGGAGCTGTAGCTCTGGAGACATACATGCAAAGAGCTAGTGCAGGCTCCAGATTTAATTCCGTTGTATCTAGGGGCAAATGCACTTGCTGTTTGGCCATGAGCTATTCATGTGGGAGCTCCATATCCCAAATACCTGCAAGCTCTTGACTGAACAAAGCAGCAGACCTGCAGAAGGTCCATCTGTCCATGACAGTGCAGTTTTGGGGAAGAAGTCCTCTTAATGACAACCAATAGGGGGATTTCTTCCCTGAAACTGCAGAGCACATGGAGATGGGGAGATACAAGATGAACACAGCATCAGCTGGGCTCTAGTCTTAGGGGCTTCCTGCAGCATCAGTGCTGGTGGAAGCAGCTGCATGCAGGCAGTCACTGCTGGGGCTTTGCATTTGATGGAGAAACGGTGGCAATAGCCCATGTAACATTCATTAGGTCTTAAACCTTTCACTTCTTGCAGCTGAGGCTCTCTTTACAGCCCACGAGGCCCTTGGTGGTGTTCTGGGTCTGAGGCAGTGATGGGTTTTCAAAAGGACAGAGTTCTACGTAATTATGGACACTGGCCTGCTCATTATTGCACAAATTAATCAAGTTCTTGCAGTGCCCATAAAAGCAGATTTGCTGGGCTGTGTACTGTCTGCATAGAGAATATTAACAACCTTTACAGTGAAATTGGCCAACACTGCTGTGAGCTCAGGGAAGGTCACCAGTCCGCTCCAGTGACGCATGGCATTTCCTTGACTTCTTAGCACAGGGGAATTCTGAGCTTCTGCTACTTTCACAGTCAGTCAGTTTGGGAACTGGGATGCCTGGAGGATTTCTGTTACCTCCATTCTGGGAGCACACTGCACCCATTTCATTTAGATTAATTTTGTCTTGATTAAATTAAGGTGGGCTGTGAAGATACTGGGAGGTTTGGATTCACAGCCTTGCTCTGAGCTGCTGCAGTGGCTGTGGTGCCTGGCAGAAAGGCAGGGCAGGCAGCCCAGAGATGTTCCTCACTGCTCTGGGAGCAGTGGGGCTGGCCAGACCCTCCTGTCCCAGTCAGGAAGGGAATCACACACCTGCATTGTGGGGCATCTCTTCCAGCCCTGTGGGGTCCTGCTCTGGTTCTTCTCACATTCTGCCCCAGGCTCACACTCCCCCTCTCTTTTCTTCCACCTTTTGCACCTCTCCACTGGCACCTGGACCTATGTGTGCTTTCCAGACACCTTTTCCGTCCTTCCCAGCCCTCTGCTTTCCCCTGGCAGACACACAAGACCCTCGGGAAGCCCTCCAGAGGAAGGAGGGGGACAGTCACTGGGAGCAGCACAAGGCAGCAGCACAAGGTCCCCTTTGTAACACCTTGTGCTTTTGATCAGCTTGGAAAGGGGAGCAGTAGAGTTAAAAAAACAGCAGAGCAATGCAGTTAATTAAGCAAATGCTGGCAAATGTCACTTCCAGGGGCAGCCTGTGGTCCAAGGGGATGCTTTTCTGCTCAGCCACCTGCCTTTGTTTGGGGCACAGAGGTGGCTCTTGCCTGCAGATGCTTTCACAAGGCTGTTGGACCATGTAGGGGAAGGCTCTGGGACCTCTCCAGGCATTACCATACATTAGACCGTTTAAGAAGGTGATGTTAAGGCAGGAGAAACATTGGAGGAAAGCCTTGCAAGGATTTAAAATGTACCTTGCCATGAGGCTCTGGCACTTCCAGCTTTTAAGAGGCAGAAATGTCTGATCTTATAATACATCCCTCTGGAATCCCCTTTATTTTTTGCATATGTGTGTCTCATGAAAATTTTCTGAAGAGCTTTTAGAAAACCTGGCTTAGAAGCTCTCCAGTTGAAAGCTATGAGCTGGAGTTATGGTTTCATAAGATAATTAAACCATCTTAAGCCCCTGAAGGAGAGGCTGAAGGCAGCACCTGGTGATGCTAAGCTTCTTTTGGAATTTGAAACCACTAAGTGCACAGATTATACTGGCTCTAAGCATCTTAACAAGCAGTTCTAAACCACTGAGAGCAACCACAGGCCCTCGGGGGAGTATATGGACCAGGCACTGGAGGCCAGGCTGTGGAGTCTGACCTGAGCAGACACAGGGCATGGAAGTGCTGCTGCCTGGGTTTGAGGGCTGCTGCAGGGGAAGCTCAGTGCTCCCATCACTGGCTCTGGCAGAGGGAAACAAGTCCAGCCAGCACATGGCACATTAGATGCTCTTCTGCTGAGGAGGGTGGGCTCCCTGATGAAGACTTCCATGTTCTCCAAAGATCTCAGCACTTCTTAAAATGTGTTTACAGTTCATGGAAGGCCTGGAAAAGTGACCAACTCTTTTTGTTTCTTTTCAGTTTGACTTTTTTTTCTGCATTTATACCCAAAGATAAAAAGACATCTCTTGCCTAAAAAAACCCCAAATGTTTGAAGAAGCAGAACTTGGAGTGGGAATTGAGGCATAAAAGCCTTTCTTGAGCATTTCCTTCTCTGCCCAGCAACCTTTCAGAGCCAGGTTGTTACACACCAGTGACCCAGCATTTAGATTTAGATGGCTGATCAGGAGCAAGTCTCTAAGCCTGTCAGGGAGAGCTCAGTGTGGAAGGGGCTTCTCTGGCTGTTCTGCACTTCTCAACCTCTGGACACTGGACTGGAGCTGTCCTCAGGAACTAGCATGAGTCTCTCTCCAGGTGTTGCCCAGGTCACCAGTGCCACCCAGTCCAGCATTTAGAAGATAAGAGCCACTGAGCCAAACTGACCTCCTGGCCTGTTTGCACCATGGATGAATTTGGATTTTACACTGCAGGCATCTGAATTACGTTTTGTCTCTCAGCTACAATGCCCTGAGGGATTCCCCCTGTGGGGTTTGACCCAGGTGATCCCTAACCCCACTGCATCTGCAGGGCAGTGCCAGGAGCAGACAGACAAGAAAGGGTAGTGCTGCTGGAAAAGCAAACAGGCTTTTCCTTGGAGACTTGTCTGTGTCATTAATACCTGGCATCACTGAGCTGCTCAGCACAAAAGCTCTTTTGGGCTTTGCCAGGCTCAGGTTTGGTTTGGATAACACCCATGAGTGCCACTTGTGTCCTGTGCACAGAGCTTGCTGCTCAGTGCCACCCTGCACATGCTGTCCCTCGTGCCCTGCCATGGATGGAGCCGTTCCAGGCAGGCTGTCAGAGCCTGTGATCCTCAGCAGAGGCATTAGCTGGGCTAACCTTTGAAGTAAAGTGAATTTCTAATGTCAGAACGGCAGAGGCCAACATACAAACTTCCACCTTCCCATACTTTTTTTCTGTCACCACAGAAAGTGCTTTGGCTTTTCCTGTGCTTACCACAGCAGTTTTGTGTGGCTTAGCCTGTGTTTGCCTCATCGCGTCAGTCCACACGGTTCATTGGGAAGGAATTCCATCCACACCTTAAAGAAATTGAGGAAGATGAAGGTGGGAAGGGTCTGGGGTGCAGGTCCTGCCTCAGTGATTGCAGTGCTGAAAAGGAAGAAAACCAGGAGGAAGAGTGAGCTGCTTTAGAGGAGCTACCTTGTGACAAATGCTTTAAGAGCAATGGCTAAGTGCTTCCCTCCTTTGCACCATCATCCCCACAGGACAAAGGAAAGGTGCTGGGTGCCACTCCCCAGAACTGGCCTGAACCCAGAGGGACCACTGATGGGGTCCCTGGCCCTGGCTGTCTCTCTCCACACTCCGGGGATCAGGTGCTATTTATTGTCCTGGAGGCTGATGACCAAGGTGCAGCCTCACAGTGAAACAGGACAGGCCCTCCCAGGGAGGATCTCTACCCTCCCTTTGACACGGTTTGAGCCAAACCAGGTACATTCCGTGAGCCTGAGCTTGGTGAGGAGTAGCAGACAGGAGGCAGGGGCACGGATGCCACAGCCCCGCCGGGCTATCCAGCTTCCCTGCAGCCCAGGCGGCGCTTTGGCCGGACAGGACGGGATGTGAGGGGGTGCAGCAGGGCAGCGGCAGTGGGGACACCCCGTGGAGGGGGGGATGGCGCTGTGGCAGCGCATTCCCCGTGGCAGCAGCCCCCCTTGGGCCAGCGGCAGCCCCGGCCGGGCTCCCCGGCAGCGCCTCCCGTCTGTGCCATCTAGTGCCCGGCGCAAGAACTGGGACTGACCAGCCTCTCACCCACAGGGGAACGGCCCGGCTGCTCTGGAGAACAGGCTCCCCTCTCCCTGGGCCAGGCAGGGATGTGCTGGCACGACCCCTGAGATGCCGCGTGGGAAATGGCTCTTAGCTCCAGGTAGGACCGCAGCGCGCAGCCGGGGCTGGGGCGGACGGAGGGAGCGGCTCTGCTCGGAGGCTGCAGGTGAGATCAGCTGGGTGAGAGAGATCAGCTGGGTGAGAGAGAGCAGCTGGGTGAGAGAGAGCAGCTGGGTGAGAGAGATCAGCTGGGTGAGACCTCCTGCCAGAGGCTCCAGGTAGGCAGAGGAAGGCTTGAAGCTCGTGGGAGTCCTGTCTCTGCTTTTCAGGCATTGTGTTCCTGTGGCGTGCTCTAATGCTGCACGTGTTTTAAGGGATGAAAACAATGACCTCTGACTGGAATTCTCCTATTTGGACAGATTTCAATGCTATTCCAAGGGAGCTGCAGTTAGTTGTATTTGAGTGAACACTCTACACTGGAAACACTTTATTTTTCAGTGTGTTGGGCATAATCTTTGTTATGTCATTTCTTGGGTAAGTTCCTTGTACTAAGTTATTATTTTTCTCAAAAGTTTCCATGGCTGTAGCTTGATTTGCCAGCTTTGATTCTTAACTCTGCCTCTGTCCTCTTTATCCTTTTCAAAGGAATACTTTTCCTCTTTACAGACCCAGTTTCATTTATAAGCTTTAAATAAGAGCCAATGAATCAGGAGCTAACAAATTCTTGCTTCCTTCTTGCTGCATTTTTTCCCCCAAATCTTTGTAAGAGATTTAATGGTGGTGTAAGGAGCTTCTAACTCAAACCCATCAATATATATCTATCCTTCATATTGGTTTGTCACAGCCTGGCATTACATATTTCTCTATATTCAATATATTCAATTCTATATTGAATTTCATCAGCTGTTATTTGCCCTGTTTCACAGATGTTTTCAAGTTTTGAAGTTTTCCACAACTTTTGCTAGCTCCATATANAGTTTCTAGGGTTTCACACCTTCCCCTGTGTAATCCACTCCCAGGTCTGTTGTGTGCCACAGACAGGCTTTAAAGTGTTTGGGTACCAGCAAGAGTCCATTCTGTCCCAGAGCTGCTTAATTTTAACAGGGAATCCCAAAATTTCTGTTTTGCATGAAAAAAAATGGAGGCTTGGATAGGCAATGTGATTTATTGCAATCATTTAGCACCAGAAACAGGAGAAAACCCCTTTTCACTCCCCACACCTCAGTGCTGTAACCCCAAGGCCACGTGTATCCCTTCCCCACCCCTTGCAGCAGAGTCAAGGTGGGTGCCCAGCTGTAACTGGGGAGGTTTGGTGCAGGGGCCCCCTCCCCTGTGCTGAGGAGTTGCTTGGCCTCACCTGCATCATCTTCTGTCGTGGCATGACAGGGCTGGGCCTGGGCAGGGCTCAGCTGAGCCCGGCTCAGGAAGGGGTTGTGTGACAGCTGTATCCCCAAATGTCCATCCCAGCCTTAATTACTCTGACACTGTTGCCTGGGTGTAATTAGCGGTTGAGAAAATCTGAGTGTGATTTTAATAAGCTGAGAGTAATGCAATTTGTCTTTTCTGTACGAGATGCTTTGCAAAGAAAAGCTGTAATTAAAAAGCACATGCACGGGGCAAACAGCAACTGTGCCATGGGTGTGTGGCTGCTCGGTGTGCAGCGTGCCTGGCACGTGGCCTGGCCTGGCACAGGGGTGCCCCTTTGGGACAGTCCTCATCATGGGGTTCCTGTGGGAGTGTAAAAACTGCAGCATGTAAAACTGCAGGATTTGGCTCAATTGTGGCTTTTACAAAAGGCTCTTCCCTGTCTTCACAGATGCCCTTTGATATACTGTTGGTTTCTGGTAATAAGTCTCCTGGGTGTCCTCCTCCCCATTGCTTTTCATTCCTGTCGCTATTGTGTTTCTGTGTTCTCACCCAGGAGCTCAAATTAGCTCAGGGCTGGTGGGATCTCTGTGGCAGAGGCCAGTGAGGCAGCCAGGGTGGCATGGGGGGAGTCAGGAAGCCTTTTCAAGAGCAGCCAGCTTTTCTGGTGGCCTCAGATCTGAATGGTCAGACCAGGCCCTGGACTCTGCCTCTCTTTCCTGCTCCTTCCTGCTCCTTCCTGCTCTCTTTTAAAAAAAATCCATATCTATAAAAGGATAATCTCTTTTATCTAGTCTTCTGTCTCTGCACAATTCTGTCCTGTCTGCTGGAGTTCAAGGTTCATTTCTGGCTGTGGGAGCTCTCACAAGGAAGCAGCCCTGTTAAACCCCAAGGTCTGTTTCCCACAAAGCCCTGTGACACATGAGGCTGACCTCACTGCAAAGTATTCCTCTTCCTCAGTGCTGTGGGGCAACTGTGNAAAAAAAATCCATATCTATAAAAGGATAATCTCTTTTATCTAGTCTTCTGTCTCTGCACAATTCTGTCCTGTCTGCTGGAGTTCAAGGTTCATTTCTGGCTGTGGGAGCTCTCACAAGGAAGCAGCCCTGTTAAACCCCAAGGTCTGTTTCCCACAAAGCCCTGTGACACATGAGGCTGACCTCACTGCAAAGTATTCCTCTTCCTCAGTGCTGTGGGGCAACTGTGAGGGGACAAGGTGGGAGACAGAGGAACAGCAGCTGTCAGAAAATGATTGCACCCACAGCATCAGAGGGCCAGAGTTGTTGGCTGGGGAGAGTGGGAACATTGCTCCAGCCTGTGGGAAGTCCTTTTGCCTCTATCTGCAGGGGAAGGTGAGAGCCTTTCCCATGAAAGGCCATTCTACCCCCTGCAAAAGTCCATTTGTGCCTGATGGTGCTGGTTGCTGTGGCTCTGAAAGTTTAGGAGGTGTCTGTGTTTGTAGTTCCCTGCTCTCGACCTGTGGGAGACCCTGATCTGTGGCAGTGCATTGCCTGTGGCATCCCCTGCATTGCCATTTCTCCCTGGGAAGGGCAGGGGGTCAAGGGGCTCAGGTGGATAGAGGGGGGTTTGAGCAGCTTTGTGCTGTGCCACACAGGTGTGACTGGCCCACTCTGCCAGCTAATTGCAGCCCTGGCACGTTGGGCAAACAAGCCAAGCCTTCCCCAGAGATCAGGGGCAAACGTGGCAAAGGCATCTGTGGGTCCCACTGGCAGTGGAAATGGGAGCAGCTGTGGGCTCAGCAGATGGGAAAGCACCAGCACCTGCCCCATGCCAGCCCAGAGAGGCTGAGCAGCCCCTGTGTGTGGGAGGGGGAGAGCTGCTGGGGCTGAGCTGCTGTGCAGGGCTGTGTGTCCAGCCCCTGCAGCCTGTGTGCTCCTCCCAAAGCCAAGTGTGTGTTTCCAGAGCTGTGCTGGTACAGGCTCTGCCTCCAGCCCAGCTGGCCTCCTCACACTTTCCAACATAGGTTCCAAGTGCTTTGAGGCAGAGGTTTGTATTCTGATCTCTCATAAGCAAATGGCCATTTCTGGTGCCCTTTGCAGCACCTAAACAAACAAGCCCTGAAGGAGGCAGGAGATGAACCAGGCAGGGACTCTGATCTGTACTTGAGGTGTGAGTCCTGTTCTCCTGGTAGCATGAGGCATCTCTCAGGACAGGAGACTTGTTGGTGTTTGAGCCCCTGTCCTTTCCTCAGTCCTGTGTTATGCTCTGCCCAGAGGAGGAGATGCTGCAAGCACCAAACCTGCCAGATTTCTGCATTCAGGTGCAGAGACCAGTCAAGACAGGCTCCTGTCTCTGGAGTCTCCTTTTGTAGGAACTTTGTGACTGCCCTTCTGGGCAGCACAGAGTCACCCAGTGGTGTCAGTGTACAGCCTTGGGCTGGTGGAAGCTGAACATGCTCAGCTGCTTTGCTGTGGGGGGCTGTGAGAGGAGCCTGTCCCACTGTACACCAGTGCCCACCCCACAGGTGGGCTGTGGCTCGTGGTGTGCACCGAGACTGAACTGTGCTGTGTGTTTCTGTCCTAAGGTCAAAACTGATGGATTGCAAATGGCCACACAGACATGAACTTATTGCCCAAGCCTTAGCTGGGCTAAATATGAGCCTGAAGCACAGGACAGTATTGGATCTGCAGTGAGTGACTCCTTTAGAAAGAAAAATTCATTTATTTCCTGAGGCTGTTGGTCTAGGGAGCAAACCCAGAGAGTATGAAGTGCTGAGAACCAGTGGAATAAAAGACCTGTATGTCCAGATTCTCATTTAGGGCATGAGCTGTCTTGCACGGTGTGCACCTTTCCTGTGTAGTGCTGTATGAGCTATTTGTATGTCTGCTGAGCACCCTCCTCACCTGCCCACTGCAGGGAAAGGGGTCCCAGTGTAAAGGTCCATGAAACTCTTGCTTCTGGGTGTTCATCCCCAAGACAGGTTTGCCCTCTGAAGCCTGGCAGTAGTGTAGCCAGAATGTACACAGTCCCTTTCCACTCAGTGCAAATTAGAGCTTTATCCACAGCCTTCTCAGGGGCTCAGTGGGATTTCTTCCCTCACAGCACCTAACAGCCATCAGTGGCTCCTGGCTGGGTTGATTCCCACCCCTCTGTGAGCCCAGTGGCCCTGCAGTGCTGGCAGAAGGCACCCCCAGGGCTGGGGAAGCAGGTTGACAAGTGGGGAGAACAGATTTGGGGATGGCTGCACTGCTGCTGTGCCCATCCCTCTCTGAGAGGCTCTGCCCTGACCCTGCCATGGGGTGCATTGAAATACCACACTGAGGTAACCCAGGACAGATTCTGGCTTACCAGGACGTGCTGAATTTGGTGCTGAGAGGTTTCATTTGTTGCTCCAGTAGCAGTAAAGTTGATCCTTCAGCAGAAACTGCTGAGAAAGGAACAAGAAGTTGTGGGGCTTTCTGAGAAGCACAGCTCTCACAAGGCAAAGTTTGGGTGGGCTGCACACTCAGATCTCTGTGGGTCAGTGTTCATTCATGTCCAGCAATAACTTCTGAGCCTCACATCTCCAAGTCCTACTGATTCTTAAGAATGGAAAGTGGACCTTGGCTCTTGCTGGGAAAGTCTGTGTTCTTCCGGTTTTAGGACTTTCTTGCTTAGGTTAGACTTTAACAGTGATTAGTTATCCAACAACTTTCTGTAATAATCTGCAAGTTTTCCATTAAGTGACAAAGACTTTGAACTTCCCCCAGCACCTCTGTTGCAATCTAATCTGTTGTCATTTTTCCCAAGAAGATGGAGGGTGCTGCCTTCAAGTTTTATTAATTTCCTGTTTCCAGTGGAGGAGAGACCGAAGCCGTGAGGAACACTGAGCACAACATCCCGTGGAGCTCTAGGCACAGTGCAGTAGATCAGTGTCAGCCTCTGCTGTCACTTCCAGCTGCCTCTGGATTTACTGTATACATCAGGCATGTGACAGGGAAGAAAGGTGATGTCTTGGAACATGGTTAAGGAATCTGGGGAAAGATTCCTTATTCCAGCCCAGGTACTGACCTGCTCTGAAGCCCTGGGCAAGATTGTCTCTGTTGTCCTGTCTCTGAAGTGAGGATATGAATGCTTTTATCATGTGGGCCTGTAAGGCTCCCTGGCCCTGATAGTAGCTTTAAAATGCTGTTAAGTAGTGAATTTTTTTGTGGTGATGATGATAAGAATTCAGCAGTCTGGACAGGTTATGGAGTTTGGAGATCTTCTTGTAGGTGCAGCAAGTACTTGAGGTTCATATTTGGTAGGCAGCTTTGCACAGTCTCCCCTGTGTCTCTGTCTCTTACCAGGGGTATCAGTGGAAAAATAAGGGAAAGGACCTATTATGACTCTCTTCCTCTTTGTGTTTACAGTTTGGTTAGAGTTTACTTTGTCTCCCACCCAGCATGCTTAGGTTGTCTCCAAACAATGCTGTAAAAAACATGCTGCACCTTGAGCAAGTGTGAAGCTTCCCTTGGGATGGATGGGGTCTGCTGCAGTTGTGGTTGTACTGAAAACAGTCTGGGTCAGATTCTTGTTTGGATAATGATAACAGAACACCTTAATGTTAATTGTTTCTGTTTCATTCCCAATAGCTCCAAAGCCAGGCCCTCCCCAAAACAATAGAACAAGAGGGAGTAGTTCATTGAGATTATGTAATTTGCAGAAGAGTGCAAATATAGTAGAGCAAATCTTACATCTGTAAGAGAGAGCTAGTTTGTCCTAGATCTGAAAAAATCTCTTAGGCAGCATTCCTGGCAGTTAAAAGGGGTTCTCAGTTGTGTATCTGCTTTCAAGTCCCTTGACACTATCAAAGCAGACCCATTCCTCAGGGGAAGAGAGACCCAG
Organism: Hypocryptadius cinnamomeus; assembly: GCA_013400635.1. Lineage (NCBI taxonomy): Eukaryota > Metazoa > Chordata > Aves > Passeriformes > Zosteropidae > Hypocryptadius > Hypocryptadius cinnamomeus. Next base: position 22,311 of record VYZP01077279.1, on the reverse strand, counting down.
ACTGTGATGTGCACAGGAATGCTCCTTGCAGTTGTAAATAGCTCCTTTATTTGAGACGGCACAGTGTTGTGTGGACAGGGGACATCTCTAGCTAGAAAAGTAGGCTGTGAACAGGTAAAGGCACTGTTCTTCTCCAGTTCAGTTCACTATGCATTGCACAAGCAGCCCTTCCTGCAAGGGTCATTCCCAGATCTCCCTTCCCCACCCAAATCTGAGAATTACCCATGGAGGTTCCTGTCAGTGTGAATGAGGTTTTGGTTCTCGGAGCTGGTGGCATTTGTTTGTTTGCCGTTGCATGATCCTGTGGATCTTGGTGCAATTCCTAGTAGAGGACAGTAACTCTGTGAATTCCACTTTGTGAAAGCCTGGACTGGCTCCTGCCTTTTCCAATTGCCTCATCTGAGAGCACACAGAAACTTCTTGTTAGACCTGGACTCTCCTTTTATACAGAAATCACAGACCTGCCCAACTGATTGTTGATTGTTTATACAGCAATCGCAGACCTACCCAACCTTTGAATTAGACAAACCTTGTCCTAATGCCTGATGTGGCTTTTCATGGTCAAACAAGCCCTCCAGTGAGCAATCAACAAAACTGAAATGAAGTGAAAAATGATTTCCCCTTTGGACAGCAGTGGTACATCCTTGAGAGATTTCCTCTTCATTCACAGGGTTCAAGATTTCCTCTGATGGAAAAGGGGAGGATGTGCCTCTCAAGTGTTTCCCAGGTCAATGTCCAAGACACCACCATTTATGGGATGCACATTTCTTCTCCTCTACAGAGCTCTCAGCCCCCATGTCCATGGAGCTGGGCAGTGCTCCAGCATCAGCCAACTTGGAAGAGTGTAGGAATGGGATTTTCTCTGTCAGGATGGGTATGGGGTCACCAGTGCTCTAATGCAGAGAATGTCCTCCCTGTCAGGACTTGTGCCAGGGAAAACCAGCAACTTGGCAGAGAATTGTTTGATGCATGAAGAAAAGAAACAACTCTGCCAGTACAGATTCACTCCTGGGACTACCTAACATCGAAGTATTGTCTCCATTCAACTCTGATCTTTGCTCCCCACCCTCTACACTGTTCCCTTTACCGTGAGAAAGTACAGCACGGAAAGCGCTGGACCACTCTGTTCTCATCTTGCCCTGTGAGCCAGCAATTCTTCAGGGACAGGGAGGGGGAAGGGTGGCATGCCTTTACTGCTCAGAGATAGGGCTTCATTACATCACCCTCCCCTCCTGACCACTCCCATATATGAAGCCTTGCTGCCACTCAGCTCTGTGTGACTGGTCTTGTTTTTGGAGTCCCTGCTTCTGGGAACTCTTGAGGAATAAGGGTCAAGAGAACCAGGCAGAAACGCCTTCTTTTGGTGTCACTGGCTGAAGGTGAACTGCATCCAGGGAGAACAGAGCTTTTAAAGTAGTGAGTAAACAGCTGATTTTATCTTGTCATCTCCATATTGGTTGGATTGGGGTGTGAAATAGAGGAGTTGTTTCTTTCTCTTTATTGCGAACCTTTCCAGCTCGTTAATCCTATTTCATTAAAGGGTGCCTTTGTTTCACAAGCCTTCAGGTTCAGGTTTGAGGAGCAAGTGTTTCTCTCTTACAAGGATGGACAGGACCTGACCTATTCTGTTGCTTTTGGCTTGGCTCAGTTAGCAAAGGCAGCAAGGTCTCTGCCAAGCAACCTGAACAGCTGCTGAGCCACCCTGTAGGGGAGCTGCTGTGGCTTGGCAGGGTCAGCAGCACATGGACTGGTGGCTTCAAGGATTGGGGCTTCTGACAGGCTGAGATAAAAGCAAGGACCTGGAAGTCTGGTTAGCTGGGATCTCAATCCCATCACTGGAGAAGACATTTCGCTTCTGCATGGCCTGTCCAACCCTTTGAAGGTTCTATCTATCACCCAAGCTGATGTTGGTCTCTGCTCCTTTTTGGGTTGTAATGGTCTATGGAAAGCTTGGTGCAGGGTCATTGGCCTGAGTGTCAGGTTTTGCAGGTAGCATAAGTGACAAGGATTGCTGATAAGAGAAATGCTGTCAGTGACACAGGAAAGGCTCCCAAAACGACCAGAGTGGTCAGAGCTACACAAATATGGAAAGGCACATTTCACGGGGTCCTAAAGATGAGAAATTCTTACTTCAGTCAGTGTCCCTCTGGCAGGTGGTGCTCATCAGAGGAATCAAGGTCTGAGTGGCTGAAATCCATAGATCCTGGATCCCTCTTCTTTCCATGTCATTCTGTGCTTCCTGAAAATTGTAAGCCCTGTTGGTGTGGGAGGTCAAGCACTGGCAGGTTTCTTACCTGGCACCTGGGGGAAAGGCCAGGAGGCAGGAGCAGAACCAGAAAAGCTGCAGGGACAATGGGATGATGCTGAGGGTGTGATCCAGAAGCAGGGTGGAAGGGCAATGCTGTGGGAGAGAACAGAGCTCCTGGTGCAGAGCAGGCAGAGCACTCAGTGGAGCACAGGTCAGGGATCATTTGTGTATGTGGAAACTGGCCCGTGAAGGACAAAGAAATACACTGAAATAAATCAAGCAGTTCACATTTAATCCTTTGTAAGAAAAAAATAAATCTGTTGCTAAGAACTATCAAGGGCAACTGTATTTGTATGAAAATGAGCAGTTTCTGCCTGGGCGAATGAATATTTAGACACATGAAGGACCAGAACAGCACCCTAGACACTCTCTGCTCATTACCAGACCAAAAGAATGGCCCTCTCCTTTGTGTGTTTAGAAAACAAAGACTTGCTCCTGCTCTTGGCTGGATCCCCTCTAACATGTCAGAGGTGGGCTCTCCAGCACCAGGGCTTTTTCTCCCAAGGTCCCTGTCCTGGGCTGCATTTCCTGATCCAGGTGTCCACAGCAAACAGGAGTGAGATCAGGAGAGGCAAAGCCATTCAAAGCAGCTCTATGGTCATTAGGGTATTCACCTACCTGTTGTAGAGTCTTGGTTTAGCAAAAACAGGTGGATTTAAGCAGGTAGCTACAAATTTTTTTTTTTCAGTTGGAAACAGCTCTTTTCTGACTTCAGATGAAGTCTGTGAAACCTCTTCAGTGAATTCAGTCTTGAGTTCATTTATTATAACTGGAATCCAGGGTTTTTGGTGGCCTCATCCATCCATACAGATGCTCTACAGTTTATAAAATACACAGTTATCTGCTATGGCAGGTAAAATATTACATAAACCTTACATAAAAATTACACAAACCCTTCTGCAGAGTTCCAAGAAAGTCTAAACTTCATCTGTGATCTGAGAGTTTCAATGTGCATGTGCAGGACTGGTCCAAGAGCAGCAGTCAGGTGAGACTGGGGAAAACCTCTAGCCTTGAGAGAGAGGGCATAGTTCATTTTTTTGCCCTTCAGTTTCCCCTTTTCCTGTTCTTTCACCTTTTTTGTCCTCCTATCTCCATTCATTTATTTTGTCCCTGTTCGTTCCCACTTTCTCTGTTTTTCCTTTCACCAGTTTAGGTTTTCTTCTTTCCCTGTCTCCATCAGCCCTGTCCCTTTTGATTTGGGGATGGTGAGGTTGAGGGGAAGCTGTGTGGGACTGTGTTGCTGAGCTCATTGCTGGCTGCTGGGGGAAAGGCAGATCTGTCAGCTGCAAGAACACAGTCCCTTTGGTGGCCTGGCAGAAAGGCTTTGCAAAGATTAAAGGGCTTTATAAAGCTGCTAGATAAATGGTATAGATTGAGGTAGGTTTTAGAAACTGCAGAGCTTGATATAAAATTAATGAGTAAGATTGATTTGAGACAGCAGAGAGATAAAATTGAGGAAAATGAGAAAAGAAGGCAGAACTTTAGACAGAGGACATCCACCCTGTTCTGAAAGGGAGAAGCAGAAGGGCTTCTTCTGCAACAGCAACCAAGGACCTCCAAGCACTGAGGAGCCCCAGCAGTTCACACAGCACTGTCCCAGCAATGCTGCTGCAGCTGCCTCTGGGGTCACAAGGATATAACCAGAACTGGTTGACCAGTGTGGCTGGCAAGAAAAGGTTAATAAACCTTTGGTAAACCTCCTGTTTACCTGTTATCTTCCACTTGCTTACCTATGTCCCAGGGAGAAGTGTGCATCTGTGGGTGATTATGGGAAAACAGGTCACTAAAATGAAAGCATGTGGGTTTAGTGGGTGGCTCCATGTCAGCAGGTGAGTTCCAGTGAAAGCAACTCTCACTGGAGGAGAAGGAGGTGCTTGGGCTGTGGACAAACATCTGCTTGTTTATTTTCAGCTCTGTAAGGCAACTTTTGTGTCCCTGCTCAACCTTTTGCACACTAGGCATATTTTCCATTCTTAAAGTACCTTTTCTCTAAGTCTCCCCTAGTGACTTTTCCAGGGCTTTTTCAGACGTGATCTCTTTTTTGAATCAGTGTTTCTTAGATCATGTTTAGCATAAATTAGAATTGTCTGCTACCCATACAGCTGGCAGTTAGCTTCCACTGGTTGCCCTCATCATGGAAGAGTAGAGCAAGGTGTCAAAAAGGGAACTGTTATTTGGTAGGAAGAAGCCTCATGTGGTTATTAACAGCTCTGTGTTAGTGGGCACTCGAGGTGTTGGTTTTGAGGCTCATGTTCAGGTAGTATTGGACTGCAACACTGCTTTCTTAGAGGGGAAAGACTCCCTCATGGGAAAAATAGCTAACCTGCAACAAGAGGTAAATCTCAGGTGCAAAATCTTGTAACAGCATCTATTCCAATAATGCATTGGGATGTTAAAACATTGGGAAATTGAGGCCTTGGGTTGCTTGTTCTGCCATAAAAAGTAGGAGTCTAAACTGTTGACCTGATCTGTGCTCTGTGAGTCATTGCTGGGGTTGTTTAATGACATACCTACAGAAAAAATCAGCGGGGGGGTGGGGGGGAAGAAACAAAGAGAAAAATTCCCTGGAAGTGCCTCGGGTTGCCTGATGCTTTTCAGTGTCTGCAAGTTTCGTACAAGAGGTATGAAGGCATTGCTTCATGTGCTGAAAGATGCACTCCTGTGTTGCTCAAGTTTCAATGTAACAGCATATGCTAATTTTTGGGAAATTAAAGGTGACCATGCCATGAACATCACAGTTGGAAGGAGGTAGCAAGTCCTTCAGGAGGTTTTTTTTAATTTATTTGTAATGGGTTGAGAAGAGCAAGTCAGCAATGCACCTGCATTAAAAATGGCATTACTGCTTGAGGTGTGGCTTTGCAGCTTGAAACATGCAAGGCTGAGTTATAACAGGGCTCTCCATTATATTAGTCCCTAGACAGAGACACTTGATAGTTGCCAAATATTATGTACAGCTGAAATAAGGTAGTTGTGCATAGCACAGCCTGTACAGCAGTGTTCACCCTTTGGAACTGCAGGCACTGACTTCACGTTTCACAGCTTTCTCTGACCCCATCTTCAACTCCACTTGTGCATAAGTGAAAGAGTAACTGGCTGAGGAGCATCCAGCTTGTTCCATCTCTGTGCTGGTAAGAACATGGCACTGCATTGTCCTTGAAGAAGGATAGAATTTGTTTCATTTTGTTGGGTCACTGATATAAACCCTGCCTTTCAGCTGTGGGGGTGAAATATTACAGTGGGATAAATATGATTTAGAACTGGGCTTTGTTACAGCCTTTCCATGTCACCTTATACCCTCTGAGACAAATGTGACAGGCAGACACTTGTCTGACCTAGACCCCTTCAGGGAAGTAGCAACTTTAGAACGATGAAAATATTTAGAATAAAACCTGGTACCTGATGCCTACAGGGTTGGTAAATTAAGCAAAGGGTTCAGCTCAGTAGACTGCATCTTAAATTCCCCTGTTAATATTAAAGGTCTGACAGGCTGAAAGTGCAGGTTGATTTGTTTGGAGCAGAGACCAGACACCTTTCCACACTGTCTGCTTTTTCAGAGGATAGTAGTGTGCTACTGTCACAATCTTTTTTGTGGAGCCTCATGAGTCTCACATCAATAAATTAGACAGTGAGAGGGGTGTGTGTTAACAGCTGAATGTGGCCTGGACTCTGAAAGTGTAGTTCAGACTGGCCTGTAGGAACAGCAGATACATGAAATCCTTCTGAGCCTGCAGAGTACTTTCTGTGCCAGTATCTACTTTCCAGAAAGCTTCCATTTTTTGCTCAAGACCTCTTGGATAATAGCAATATAACTGAAGGGGCCTGTTCTCTTCATACAATGTCTTGAAAGGAGTATTTGAAAGTCACCTTTGAAAAATGGGCACAGGCTATATTCATTCCAAATATCTCAGGGCTGAAATGCTCATGTTTTTTAGTACTGATTTTTCCACATCTAAATGTTAAACAGAACTCCATTTTGTGGCTATTATAGAAAAGATGATGTATTTTTAGGCAGGGAAAATATCACCCTAGAGCTTTTAATCTTGGAACTTGGCCAAACTTTGTTAATGAGTCAGTGTAGCACAGCTACTGTCCTTCTGCAGCAAGTGGAGATGTGCTGTATCAAAGGTTGGAGTGGGGCAGGGGCCTGGGCTGGTGTGGAGTTGAGGCATTAACCTTTTGACTGACCCCTGTAAGTCCAGAGACAGCATCTAACAGTGCTGACTGGCATCCAGGCAGACTTTGCTTCATCCTGGCTTTGCAGAGAGCCTTCTGGCTAAAAGTCAGGCTTAAAACATGTGGGCTTGGATCCTCACTGTGCCCATGTTTCGGGCAAGCTGTGATTTGCTTGTGTTACATTCTGGTTGGGCATTCAGCATTTCTGGATGGGCATTGAGCTCATGTTCAAGGGAGGGTCTGGGGTTTCTGGCAGCCATGGACAGGCACAGTGGCCTGAGTTTTAGTAGCTGAGTCCATAAAGTCCAAGCACAGATCCTTACCTCAGTCTGGATTCTGCTGGGTTTTGTGCTACACTTCAGCAGATGAGCTGCAGCCTTGGAGCTGCAACTGTGCTTCCAGACTTGGCACAAGCAGCCATGGAGGATTGTTGCTTAAAACCCTCAGTGAGATTTAGTGATGGAGGGCAGGTTTCTTCATCCCTGCCTTCCTGCCTGCCAGAGGGTGCTGCTGTGGCAGCAGGCCAAGCAGAACAGGCATTGCATCTTCTGGTTGCAGCTGGAGTATTAATCTGATGCCAGTTGAAGGTGGTGTGGCTGTGGTTGCTGAGGGGCAGCTGGGGGAGCTGAGCAGGTGCCCTGGCACTGGTTATTCCCAACAAGTGTAGTCACAGCTCAGTCTGGCAGTGTCTGGGTTTAAGCTGAAGGGACAGACACCAAATCCAGTCTGTCTGTGAACACAAGGATGTAGGCAGGAGTGGTGTGAGGGTACCTGGCCATGTGGAGACACCATGTGTTTAGAATCACAGAACCATTTAGGTTGGAAAAGGCCTTTAAGATCATTGAGTCCAACCATTAACCCAGCACTGCCAAATCACCACTAAACCATGTCCTCAAGTGCCATATCTACATATTTTAAATCCCTCCAGAGGTGGTTACTCCACAACTTTCTGGGGCAGCCAGACCACCATTTCAGTGAAGATTTTTTTCCTAACATCCAATCTAAACCTTCCCTGGTGCAACTCGAGTCCATTGTATTTGCTCAGTTGCTTAATCAGAACTTCAGAGCTAGCAATGAGGTGAGTAAAAATATTTGTACCACATAGTAACCAAATCCAGCAACACAGAATGATTCTGCTGTTGATAAACAATCCTTGTGGATCCTAAAATATGCATTTTGAGAGGCATGGGTTCTTGACTCTTCACCTTGTCAATGATTACTTCTGCATTCCTCTGGTACTGTGAATTCAGACATAATGAGTTTCAATGGGTTCATCTGTGTGAGCAGAGCAGTACAAATACCAAATACAAGTTTTGGAGAGCTCTTAAGGGAAGATAAGTGGTGACTGCTACTCCTACAAGGATGTTTTGCTCCTAGAAAAGGGTTCACTTCCTGAGAAAGGACATTCAGAGGAGGTCAATGCACACAGGTCTGTGCAAAAGGACAGGATCAACTTGCAAATACTCTTGAGAGGTAAGGGGGAAACAGGAATTACCTTCATTGAGCCATTCCCCTCAACCTGGAAGTGCTGTGTGGGATTTCTTATTCAACAGAATGTGTGAAAGTGGGACTTTTTTAGGAAGCAGACAAAAGCTTGCCAAAAGAGAATGATGGGACCAGACTAACCAGTCTGAATGAGTTCAGGTCTAACAAACAACTTCTAGTTTAATGGCAAAAGAGCACCTGAAAACATGATTTGCTACAGTTGGGAGAACTGTATGCTATTTTGATGAAGCATTTTGACTTTAAATTGGGAGTGACCATAACAGTAATGTTTTTAATGGGTTTCTAAAACTTTCATAATTTGCATTTTTGAGATTGAGTTTGCCAGTTGTGGGTTTCTGGCAGGTCCTCAACTAGGAAACACTGGGAATTCTGTATTTATTCTACCTTTCTGCCTTTTTTTTCACTTCATAGTTTATGCTGAAGTGTCTCAATATAAAAAAATATTGGATTTGATGCTAAAATTTCTGCAAGGAGACATGAGGGATTTTTGAGGAAAAAGTTGCTTCAAGAGGAAATTATTGTCTCTTCCTCAGTGAACTCAGAGTTTGATCTACATTGGGCAGAATAATGCATGCCATGGGACTTCAGAAAAGCCTGTGCCTGTGGAGGAGTCACAAACTGTGATCACAAGAGCTCTGTTTGAGACAAGAGCTCTCCTGAGCAGCACCTGGGGCCCAGCTGAGCAGCCCCTTCACTCACAGACTCAGTGCTCAGTTCTTTTCAATGTTGATTATCTCAGCAATGAGCAGGGACCACTGATCCCCACTGAGGCCTTTCTCCTGCAAGCTGATGTGTGTCCACACGAGTCTGCAATGCTGGGATTAACCAAGAGGGGAGTGCTGGCCCCTGGACAGAATCCCACAGAGGCACCCTCAGTGAGGAAGGCTTTAACTGAGTTGAATGGAGTTGCTGTGTTTCTCCAGGGACTGCTTTGTCCTCCTGCTTCAGGTGGGAGCAGTGCCTAGGTCTGAATTTGGGCTTCTTCTGGCTTGGCTGAACCCCTGTTTTAGCTCTCTTATCGCTGGTGGAGCTGCAGACTGTGCAAGACTTCAATTAAAATATCTCCTGATGGAATGTCACAGTTTGTGACGTGTCACAAGAGCATGGCCTGTGTCCTGTGACAAGAGTCCAGATGTCCAAACTATCCTTGCATTTCTTGTGCTGCCTGGGGAAAAGCTAATGGCCCAGTGGTGGCTACTGGGCTGCGAGTGGGAGCACAGGGAACTCTCAGGAGAGGGTGCAGAGGTATGAAGCTCTTGCAAGATGAGTTTAAAGCAGAAACCTGTTGGGTTTGAGTTTGTGGTTGAAGTTTTAGGTGTTGTCAGTGGATGCTTCATTTACTACTTCATTTGGGAACAAAGCAGTGCCTGATCATGCCTGGGGTCCTTTGTCATCCTCTGGTATCCCACTGTTCTTTCCCCACTGCTCTCTGGCCAGTACATGTCCTTCTCCTCTTCCAATTCTCCTGGCACTTTCCCTGACCATGGCAGATTCCTTATCTCTACAGAACACCTCAGCCCTCTTGGCAGAGATGTCAGACCCTGCATCTCCTGCCTGACACTAACTAGCAACCCCTGTTGCACTGGGGTACTTTTAATTCAAACCCAGTGTCATATTTAAATAAGATTGTGCATATTATGACACATCTGAGCTCAGTGGAGCTGCTTGTACAAGCATAACCCTGCTGCTTGCTGGTCCTCCCCCTCTCCTCATTTACTTGAATGCAAAGTAAGGCAATCAGGCTACTTTTTAAATTCCATAGCTAAGAGTGGCTGGTGGACCTTTATAACAGTGAGAAATAATTGTATTGCTTTAAATTGCTTTATAGCCCCTTATTGCTTTATAGCCCCTATCTCCTGGAGACCTTTTGCTGCTGCCAAAGCACTCTGTGACTGAAGCCAGGCTTCCAAACAGCTGGATTTGGCAGAGGTGTGGAGGTTAAAGGCAGCCTCAGCAGACAGTATCTGGGGAGCCTGCTCAGGTGGTGGCCTGCAGCTGCTGCTCCACTCCCATTAATAAATCATAATGGGGACTCAACTCAGAGCCAAGGTTCAAACAGACCATTGGTCCAAAAACTCAGCTGTTTCTGCAGCGTGCCTGCCCAGGGCACAAGGAGTTTGGAGAGGTGGGTTAGCAGTGGATATCTGCAGGCTCCTGATCCTTGTCCTGATTTCTGTACATCAAACCAAATGCACATTTGGCTCTGCTGTGCCACAGCTGGGAAGGCAGTGAGGGCTGTGCTTCCCTCTGGGGTCAGGCCTGGGACGGGCTAAGGAGCTTATGGAAGGAGCAGAGGTAGAGAGGACTATCCTCAGCTGGGTTTGCTCTCTGCTCATTGCTGAAGAAGAGAAATCTGCAGGTCTGGAGCTCATACATCTGCTGCTTCCTGGGCAGGATCAGTGTGACAAATTGCACAGATACACCTTCCTTAAGAGCATTCCCCTGGGTTACAGAGGCACAGGGTGGTGCCACGGTGCAGCACAGGGTCACTATCTCTGCATGGCAGCCTCTGTGTGTTGCTGCCCAGTGGTGCATGTCTTATCCTCATGCCTGGCAGGCCAGGAGCTGTGCCTGAGTCACATGAAGTTGGTTGGAGGGCCCTTTCCAAGGTCTGTACACTCAGCAGGCAGCAGGACACAGCACGGAGCTCTTCTGGGTCTACAAGATGCTCACAGGTGTGATCCCATTCCAGAGGGGAGGTGAGAGCAGAGGCAGTAGCTGGAATTTCCCCTTCTCTCCTGCTGTCAGAGTAACTTGCCTGAGGAGGCAGCAAATCTCTGCAGGGACCCAGCAGTGAGACAAGCAGCTGTGGGGAAGAGCTGCAGAGCCCCAGCCAGGAGCTCAGGGGTTAACTCGGCACTACGGGACTCGAGTCAGCCCAGGCTTGAAGGACAGCCCAGCACAGAGCAGCCTTCAGGCCAAACAAAGTACCTTCTGCTGAGCTGGGGCACAGATAAAAGATCCCATGGCATTTCTTGTGTAGCTTGGAGGAGACTGCCAGTGCTGAAGCTGAAATATCTCTGCCAACAAAAAAAACTGTCTTTAAACTCTGAGGCTGTGTGTGAGCTATTGTTGGGGACATAATGGCTTCTCTGTTTCCCTGCACAGTCATTGCTCTGCAAACACACCACTGGTCTCTTTTAAAAGTGGTTCAGTGTAAATTAAGTTCTAGAACCTGGAAAGAGGTTTCATCGATTTACTTTTACTACCCTCAGCTGACACTTCTTTACAGAGCAGCACATACAGTAGATTTACAGCTGCTTTACCTGGATGGAGATGGGCATCTTTAGTGCTCAGGCTGAGACTACAGATACAGGGCTTGGACAGCAAATGTGTATCTCCTGGTTTAAGGCAGGGGGTGAGGCTGGGGTGGGGGGTGCTACTTGCTAATCACCCCCCTCTAAGAAAAAGTTTTGGTTTGGCTGGCCTGGCCTGTTTCCTCTAGTTAGCTCAGTGCTGGCACACTCCCTGCTGCCTAATCCTGAGTGTGTGGCTGCTGCAGGGCACTGAGTGCTGCCCTGGCTGGGGGAGTTCACTCTGCCTTGGGCTGCTGGACATCCACAGTGGTGTTGTGCATCTGTTCTTCACCACAATTCCATGGACTGGCTTTTCTCTGAGGATGGCAGATGCTCTGGTAAGGTAAAGGACATCTTGGCTGTTGTGCTGAAGTCATGGTAAAAACCCAGAGCTGCAGTACAAAGGGGGGAGGTGGTATCTGAAGGCAATATGATTAATTTAGGTCTATTTTACTGGAATGGTCTTGTAATGGAAAAGAAAACGGGTCAAAGAGTAGCTGTTCAAGCTGTATTTGCTGACCTGCCTGTCCCAGCAAGGTGGCAGTGACTGTCCATCCCTGGATAGCTCTGCACTCATCCCCCGGTGTACCCAGGGAGCTCCTTGGTGTTCTGTGCTCACTCTCACCTGAGCTGCAGCCCCGTGCAGCCCGAGAGCAGCTGAGTGCAGGACTGGGACACGTGGGGACCTGAGCACCGGCCGTGGCCCTTGGGAGTGCTGAGCTCATTGAGAAGGTGCTCTGGCCCCAGGCAGGAATGGGTGCTGTGCCCACACGGGGCTGTGCCAGGCAGCTTTATCCAAGGTTGCTTCCTAATGACCTAGATGTGTTTTCCACTGGTTCTTGGCAACCTTCCAGACAGAGACTCCTCCACAGACAAGGCATTTAAAAGCAGATTATATGAAGTTAAATTTTTAATTTTTTTAAAATTTTTTGTCCTGAAGATGATGTCAGCCATGACTAACAGCAGTTGTGTTCTACTCCTTGGATTCCCTTCTCACCTATGCATCTGGAGGTTTCTGTGCTGTTTCCTGCCTGCTGTAAGGCAGGCTCTTACCTGGGTGATAGTTGCTGGTTTGAGGATATGAAAGGAGATGGCAGCAGGGCTGACAATCCTGTCTCTTTCCACAGGAAGATGAAGACACGCTGTGTGGTGGTGGCAGTGGTGGCTGTGGCCCTGCTGGGGCTGGTGCTGTTCCTGGGGCTGTTCTTTGGGCTGCGCTCAGGGGACACACACACCTACAGGAGCGCGGCCGTGGCCACCGACGCGGGGCCGTGCTCCATCGTTGGAAGGTACCACTCACTGTGCCCTGCCTCTCATCAGCTCTGACAGCTCTGGCATGAGACACAACCGTTGCTTCCTCCATGTTCAGGTGCAATCCTTGCAGTTGCCCACCATGGATAATCAATCCCTAGGCTCCCTGTAGAAGGAGGAGATCCCAATAAACCCCAGGCTTTTACCATGCTTGACCAGCTTTACTGCAGTTGCTCACAGACACCACAGCAGGCAAAGATTCCTTGGATCCATGAGCAATGAGAACAAGAGTTTTCTTTCTTGCTCTTTTAAAAAAAACATTTATTGAGATATCCTTCAGTTCTAGTCTCAAGTGCTGCAGATTTAAGGCTGCTCAGAAAACTGTAATTTCTTAAGACAGTGTAATGAATGTGTGTGGAATGTCTGTCCCCACGTGTGCTGTGTCACATCTTGCTGTTTTCAAGCTGGTTTGCATGTGTTTCTAATGAGGGCTGACCTGGTCTGCACAGTCATTCCTAAGGGTCTATTCTCTCTGGTGGCAGAAGCTCAAAGCTTCCTGAGGAACACATAGACTGGGTGTGGACAAATGTGCCTCAGAGAATCTGTCATAGCTGCTCTGACGTGGTGCATGCACTGCTGACAGGGAGCTGAGACACTGTCACATGTCACCTTCCCTTCTGCTGCACAGGGACATCCTCAAGCAAGGAGGCTCAGCAGTGGATGCCGCGATTGCAGCCCTGCTTTGCGTGGGACTCATGAATGCTCACAGCATGGGCATTGGAGGGGGCCTCTTCTTTACCATCTACAGCAGCACAGGTAAGGGACAGGGCCACACACAGCTGGAACACTTGGAGAACTTTATCTAAGGCAGGTGGATTATCCTACCTGAGAGAAGGTAAATGACTGATGCTCACAGCCTCTGGGGGAATGTCCTCAAAATAATTGCCAAGGAACTGGCTCACATTGCTCAGAGTCCTTCAGCAGAGACCATGGCTGTGGGCTGAGTCCAGAGCTAAACATCATCTTCCTTGCTCTGTCATTAAAGGAAAAGTGGAAATCATTAATGCAAGAGAAGTGGCTCCAAAAAATGCATCGGTGGACATGTTTGGGAACAACACACAGCTCTCTCTGAAAGGTATGGCAAAGGCTGTTTCACTGCTTTGGGGGGACCACAGAGCTCCAGCATTCACTGCTACCAGCACATCTACAATAAGAACATTTCTTATGGTTAGGTTCTTGCCTACCTATAGGATTTCTCACCTAGAAATATCCTGGAAATGTCCTCTTACACAATTTGCAAACTCTGGCCTGACAAAGAAGCTAAAAACCATGCCCTTTAAACTAGTCAGGGACCCCATCGCTTTCTGCTTTTCACTTTATGAAAAAGCAGGTGAATGCAAAGCACTGAGTATGACCTGTTCCACATGTGCCATCTTTACTTTCTACCTCTTTGAATAAATCTTTGTGTGGATCACCTTGGGTTTTGTCAGTTCAGGTTTCCTCCCTAAATTACTTGTTGTGGTGGCTTCAACTGATGGCTTGGGGTCTCCGGAGAAGTTTCCTATCAGGAAAGTATTTTCTAATAAAAAATAGAAAGAAATACTAACTAGTTCTCTTCGTGGTCACTCTTCTAAGCAAGAAGGAACAGCACCTTGGAGGGGGTTTGAGCAGTGTGTTGAACTTCCAGGAGATGCAAGTGGAAACAGGATTGAAGCAAGCTGCTGCATCACTGTGGGATGTGGAATCAGTCTGTTCCAGTTGTAGTTACAATGCTGCAACAAAGTGTTTGGTTCAAGTACATCACAGTCTGTGTCCTCTCCCTGCGACAGCTTCTGTGTTCTGAGCAGCTTTGCTCTGGTACAGAGCCTACAGAGGGAAATGACCCTAAAAGTGGAGTTACCAGCAAGAGGACAGAGGGGTTTCAGCAGTTCAGAATACGTAGGCACAAATGTCAGACCAAATTATTCTGTTAATTCTGTTAATTCTCACAAGCTGAGCAGGTCACAGTACACACAAGCCCTGCTGAAAACCAGGGCTGGCAGAGATGCCTGCCCTACCTCCTGCTCCATCAACCACTTTCTTTTCTTGCTGTGGAAGACTTAACACATTCCTTTTCTGCTCCAGGAGGACTGTCAATTGCTGTTCCAGGAGAAATCCGTGGCTATGAGCTGGCTCACAAACGTCATGGCAAACTGGCATGGAAAGACCTGTTTCTGCCCAGTATCAAGCTGGCAAGAGAAGGATTCCCTGTTGGGAAAGGCCTTGCTGCAGCCATCAAATCAAAAGAGGAGGCAATTGAAAGCAATCCCTTGCTGTGGTAGGTAGAGCAGTTGCTGTTCTGTGCAGAGAAGTTTGGGGTGGCTGCATCCAATCTGCAAAGTCCCTGTGTTTGTGCAATGCTGTGTCTGTGGGCAGTGTGCATCCCCTGCAGTAACCACACTCACTGTGCCTGCTGGTGTCACTGCAGACACCTAGAGGTGCTAAATCATGGGGAATGTTCAGTCCTGACCTTTAAAGGGGGAGAAATTCTACTCCTGAAGTCCATTTGTCTGAGCAAGGTGGAATTAGAGTACGTGCTGGGATCAGTCTGCCCAATGGCAATGTATTTTCTGAATCCCTGCTTTTCCTCATGCTGTAAGTGCACCAAGCTGATCATACCTGCATTTGGAGTAATTGCAGAGTCTCCTTGAACATCTCATCTGCTGTCAGGCAGTGGGAATTTGGATCACCTCTTACTCTACAATCAGCCTTCCTCAAGCAGTGCCTCTGACCATCCACTTCTGGCAAAGACTTTCAGCATGAAGGGTTTTAAATACTCCTCATTTCTTACAGTCAAACACTTAGTGTTTATGTCCAGCCCTGCTGGAAATCATGCTTAATTCTCTCTTTTCCTTAAAATCTCTGCCAGCTGCAGGTTTGTTTCCTGTCTAATTGGTAATGTACACCCTGGCCTATCTCCTGTCCTTCCATCAGGCACATCCACAGCAGCACAATCATGATCCATCATGAGGCAGCTAGAGAGGAAACAATCTACCTTAAAGTGATCTATCAAACAGGGACTGAAACACTTCTGGATTTACTGGAAGCTTTGAACCTCATAGCTTAATAGACTGTGCTCTGAACTGCACTGCTGAGATCGAGGACTGTGGCCCCTCCTGTGCATCTTAAGGCACTTGTTGGCCCCTGGGGTGGGCAGGGAGGGTGGTGCCATGGTGAAAATCCCTGCTGCAGGCGCAATTGAGCAAACTGAGCATGTGGAATTACAGGTTATAAAACACTGTTCAATTTGGTGTCCCAGTGTCAAGATCTGAGGAGCCCTGGGCCATGGCTCAGGCAGTTTCCTTCTCTCCAAGAATCACGTAGCATAAACACTCATGCTGGTTCAGCTGCCACAGACACACATAGTTTTGAACTTGTCTCTCAGACCTGATCTTCTCCATCTCCTTTCTCTGTTAGTGAAGTGTTCTGCAAAGAAGGGAAAATTCTACAAGAGGGTGAAACCATCAAGATGCCCAAACTAGCCAACACCTACGACACTATAGCCAATGAAGGAGCAGATGCCTTTTACACAGGCAGCCTGGCAAAGCAGATCGTTGCTGACATCCAAAATGCAGGTGAGAACCAGGACATCTGTCCCAAGCAGCAGGAGTGACCACACTGCTCAGAGCCCAGGGAGGGGCTGGTGACCTGCAGAAGCCTTGGGAGAGGTCA
Organism: Hypocryptadius cinnamomeus; assembly: GCA_013400635.1. Classification (NCBI taxonomy): domain Eukaryota; kingdom Metazoa; phylum Chordata; class Aves; order Passeriformes; family Zosteropidae; genus Hypocryptadius; species Hypocryptadius cinnamomeus. Next base: position 6,066 of record VYZP01077279.1, on the reverse strand, counting down.
ACCCTTAAATGCTGCCTCTGAGATCTGTGGCAACAGGACACCCAAAAGAAGCACTTTAACAGATGTGTTTGCAAGTCAGAAATGGAGAGTGTTTGCTGTGCATTTCTGTACCACAGAGCCTCCCAAGTCTATGCAGTTCAGGCTGTTCACAGAGCCTGAATCCAACGAGTTTGTACCTAAAACGTTACATAGGTAGTGTGGTCCTGTGAACTCTGAGCTGTTTGATCTCTCGGTACCACTAGATGGTGGCAGTGTCCTATCCTCACCAGCCAGCACTGGCTAGCTTGGTGAACTTCCTGTGAGTAATTTACTGGCTTTATTTGTGGTGGATAATTACTCTCTTCCCCCTTCAGATAAGAAAGGTGATGGGACACTCAAATTGTTCTACCTGTGGGGTGCCACAAAGCATCTGCACCCAAAACTGCATCTTCCTCCTGTAAACAGAATCCCTAAGGACATTTTGTAGCCTGACACTGTTGGTGTCCTTTGTAAAAAAAGATGGATCACCAGAGTTGTGGCTGCTGTAAATCAGCCCAACTTTGTGCTTAGACTATCTGAGCCTGAGATGGATCTATCAAGGTGTAAATCTCCTGGGCACACATCTTTGCTTTCTTCACCTTGTTACTTTTTGGATTTGTCCATATTCCCTCCAGTCCTTGCTGTGATTCATGGTGGTGGAGTATGACCTCCTCTTCCCACCAGAGATCACATAAACCCACATCTCTAGTTTCCTTCTCTTTCCAGGGGGAATTGTCACATTGGAAGACCTGCGGGACTACAATGCCACAGTGATCGAGGACCCCATACAGATCAAACTTGGGGAGTTCACCCTCTACACACCCAGTGCCCCCCTAAGTGGCCCGGTTCTGGCCCTCATTTTCAACATATTGAAAGGTGAGAGTGCCACAGAGCAGTGCCCCACAGGCAGCAGGAGCTGGGAGAGCTCCAAAGACATCACCTTTTTTGGGGGAGCAAGGCCTCCCTGATAGCCCTCCAGCAGGTGAGAGGTCTGAGAGCCCAGGAGAGACCAGAGATGCAGAAATACTCCTCTTCTGCTGTAAACTCAGGGATGTTGCCTTCCTACCTGAAATACAGGTGCAAGAGGAAAAATACTTTCCTGATGGGGGAGCTTCCCTGATACTTGTATGAGTGGAACCTAACATGTACTTGAGGCTTCTTTGGAAAACACCTCTGCGAGTACAAAATCTGCTGGTGACTCCCACAGTGCTCAAAACTACCAGAGCTCCTGAGTGCTCCGTGTGGAGATTAGGACAGTCCAGTGACTGCATCTCTGTAGAGACTGGGCTTCAAGGTTATACATTTCACAGGAGTGCATTAGCAGTCCTTGACCCTGTGCTTCGTGTTCACAGTTGTTTGTCCTCTGTTGCCAGGATATAATTTCTCTGCTGCCAGCATCAAAACCATGGAGGAGAAAGGTCTGACCTACCACCGCATCGTGGAGGCCTTTCGCTTCGCCTACGCCAAGAGGACTTTGCTGGGAGACCCAAAATTTGTCAACATTACAGAGGTACCTGGCAAAAGTCTTTTCTTTCTGCAACACCAAAGTTGACTGGAACGTGGCTTAAAGTTTTTGGGTGACTCCACTCTGTCAGGCATTCTCTGTGCCACTTGCTGTGACAGGCACTGAAACAGCTCTGAGTCAAAAAGTGATGTCCTATGTGGCTCATGGCTGAGCTGTGGGGGCTATAAATGGAGGCAACCTTCCTGCTGTAAGGAAAAGCAAACTGCTCAATTCACCAGGAGAGCTGGGGTACATTTAGGTCTAACCCTGCCTGGTTTTATAGTGTTTGAAGCCTTATTCACTATATTCCCAGCATCCTTGTGGCTCTCTAACCAGTCTTGCCTGTGGTAAAATGGAGCAGCAGATGGGAAGGGGTGACACTGGCCCCAACTTTGCACTTTGTGCTTTACTTCTGTGCCTGCAAAAGCAGCAGACTCTGAGCCCAGCCCAGCTTGATGAACACAAATTTTCAACTTACAGAGCTTTGGTCAGACCTTACCTTGTCCCTGTCCCATCCCATTCTTCTTGTCCCTGAAGCAAGTACAGCCCTGCTTGCCTCACAGCGGTGTGGAGGCAGCTTTCCATAGCACTGCAATAATGGATGCTGATCAACTTCTACACAAAGGGGTGACTTTAACAGCTGCTCCTGTGACAGCTTAAAATTATCTTTTGCTACAGTGTCCGTCTTCCAAGAAGGAAGACCCCTGGGGGAGAACTGTAGCCTCACTGCTGGGATTTGCCATTGTTCTGTGGTCTGAAGTGCTGGGTATCAGCCTCATGACTACGTGTCTCTTAATCTGCTGAGTAACTGCACTGGGTTTCTCTGACAGGCAATCAGAAACATGACATCCGAGTTCTTTGCGGATGGTCTCCGGAGGAAAATCACAGACAACACCTCCCATCCAGTTGACTACTACGAGCCCGTGTACTACACTGGAGACAATGCCGGTACATCCCACGTCTCCATTGTGGCTGATGATGGCAGTGCTGTGTCCGCCACCAGCACCATCAACCAATAGTAGGAGCTCAGACATTCCTTCCCTGTAGGCCTTTGCCATCTTCCTAGTGCTGGTTCTGGGGTTGGTATCAAACACCACTGAGCTGTCACCTCTGGGGCAGGGTAGGGGTCAGTAGTGCTGGTGATGGGCACTTCTGCTGAGCTTGCAGGTCAGTGCTCAACACAGAGGCCTCGTGCTTGTGTCAGAGGACAAGAGGTGTCCTCTCTCTTGTTGAATTCCACCACAACGTTCACTGCATCTGGATCTTCTCGTAAGCAGAGCTATTGCTGCTGGTTCTGATTTTCCAGGCTTTTGGAAGGAATTTGAGCTAATACAGCTGGCCTGGAAGCGCAGTGTTTGGCTCTGAGTGCTGTCACAAAGAGCTGTGTTCTCACATATGGCCGGGAGCCAGGCCATGAACCTTATTCTTATCCATAGAAAATGTCTCCAGCTTGACACATTTGAGCAAACCCCCAGTCATTCCCAAATGTGCCTTTGAGCAGCCTTTGAGCTGTGCTGCCTCTGAACGGAGTGCAGTACTGCTCACCTGGAAGGGGCAGTAGTTGTACAGAGGTGCTGTGCTGGTTTTCCCCATGACGCCCTCTCAGGGGAACTGCAGAAGGGCTCTGGGCTGCCTTTCCTCTGTGTGTAGCTGTGTACTCACGGCATTAACTGCTTCCTTCCCCCTAGGGGTGACAGAAAGTCCTTTACAATGGGAGGGAGTGGAGCGTTACTCCAATCAAATCCCAGGTTTCACATTGCAGTAAATTCAGCTGAAGCTCTGCCTAGATTTGCTGTGGTTTTGACCTGACTTTGACAATTTGTTTTCTCCAGCTTTGGCTCTGATGTACGATCCAGAGTGAGTGGAATCATATTTAATGATGAAATGGATGACTTCAGCTCACCTTACATAATCAATGGATTTGGGATCCCTCCTTCTCCAGCAAATTTCATAGCTCCAGGTAGCTGTAAACTGCCTTCCTGACTCAGCCTTTTGGCTGCATTGTGCATGCTCACACATTGTGCATCTGTGCCATGGGACACAGGCCTGGGACCTGCAGGGGGCAGGGATGGGAGGCAATCAAGAAGGAGATGAGTGCAGGGGATGGTGAGATCCCCAAGGACTGAGCAGGACACGAGCTGAGTCAGGAAGGTGGATACTGAGGCTCGGGGCTTAGACGTGGAGCGAGAGCTGGAAGTTTGTGAGCTGCAGGTAGAAAGCTGAGCCTCTGTGTTGCCTCTGTGTCCCCAACAGGTAAACAGCCAATGTCCTCTATGTGCCCCTCCATTCTGGTGGATAAAATGAAACAGGTGAAGATGGTGGTCGGTGCTTCTGGAGGAACAAAAATAACTACAGCTACAGCGCTGGTATGTGATGGTGTGGGCAAACGGGGGACAACACGAGGCAAAATGGGAGAGGCAGCATTTGGGGGGACACCCGTCTGCACCTGTGACAGGATCATGGCTGTGACTCCCTGCTGGGGGCCAGGGGCTTGAAAAGGAGGTTCCTGCCTGGAATTCTGAGGGCCAGACCTCCAACACCAACTCCTGCCAGGGCTACCAAAGGTCTGCTATTAAATTTCCTCCTTTAGTGACTCTAGTGCCTCCTTTAGTGACATTTTCTCTGGCAAGTTTTTCTTACCACTTGCACAAGATTTGCTATGAGTTCTGTTCTCTGTGTCTCCATGAGCCTATTTACCTAGTTTAGAGTTGTTCCCATCCAATGTCCCAAACTTTGGATCAAAGTCACACAGAGAAGCTAAATAAGAACTCGGCTCAGGAACGGTGTCAGGCCTGACAGGCAGGGCCTCCGTGAGCTGCTGTGGCAGCCACTCAAACCACCCAAGAGTGACTGCAGCAGTGACTGTCCCCTGTGCTAGCAGCACCAGGCTGGATCTGGCTTTTTGGCTGAGGTCGAGGAGAAGTCTATAAAAACCACTACAAACAATTTCCTAAGCCCTGGACTCTGAGAGTGTTCTCACTTCCCAGCAGCTCCAGCCTGCAGTTCAATCCTGTGGAGATGAGCCAGGCCCAAGGGAACTGGCTGTACAATGGCAGGAAGCTGTAGGTGTGTTTGCTGAGGTGACTCTTGTGTGCTTAGTTCCAGCAGCATACATCCAGCCACCATAGCTTAGGGATCTGATCCTTTTGCTGTGTTAATTTTAGTCACTCATGGTTTCTTTGTGTGGGAATCCTCCTAAGCATATACAAGCTGCAATAAACCTGTGCTTAGCCAAGAGAAGAACCACTGAAAGCCACATAAACCAGAAATGGTGCCTTTTGTGTGCTCTGGTGAGCATCCTCGAGGCACCTCTGCCTGTGTGGCTCCAAGGGTCAGACTTCTCTGAACGCAGGTAATTAACATGAAGGCTTTTTGCTTCTCACAGACAATCATGAATTCCATCTGGTTTGGTTATGATGTGAAGAAAGCAGTGGAGGAGCCCAGAATTCACGATCAGCTGTTTCCCAATATCACGGAGCTTGAGCAGCAAATAGAGGAGGTTGGTCTCACTGGAGCCATACGTGAACTTGTATGAGCTGGGCCCCTAGTGCTGGGAGGGCAAGCACTGTGGAAAATCATCAGGTTTGGCCAAATGTTCCTAGGTGAGCAACAGTAAAGCTGGTACAGGTCTAGTGCTGAGTCAAAATAAGCTGTTCAAAGTGCACCTTCAGTCTCAGTCACACAGGTGTGAAGCCAGTGCATTGAAGAGTGACTTGTCTCTGAAACTGAGCATCTGCTTGCAGTGATGTTTGGCACAAAGGACTTGTAAAACAGCAAATCACATCAGGACCCAGGCTATCCAGCAGTCTAAATCCAGTCAGTCTCAGGGAACTCTTGTCCTGTTGTGTAACCCCATGATGAATCTGGAAGGCCTGGCCCAGAGCTAGCAAGGAGGGATGCCCAGAGGGACCTGGCAACAGACTTGAAAATATAGTCACAGTAGAGATGTCAGCACAGTACTGTCAGTTGGAGAGCTGATGGCAAGGTCTGCCTTGCTCTCCAGACCACTCACCTGAGCTGGCAGCTTCATTCACCCTGAGAAACTACACATCCCCAGAGGCCTGAGACAGGCACAGGCTTTATACATCTCTCATGCCTCTGTATCTGTCTCTTTGTACCTACCTCATATCTCTGTGCCTCTGTATTTGGGAAAACAGTCCTAATAATGCAGTTTTCTTATCAAACTCTGCAGAAGTTCCTCTATTAATAAGGCTTCTTTTGAAGGTAACAGCTGAGATCTGCTAGCACTGGGGAGGATGCCCTGCTCTCTACAAGTCCTGTGTTTTCCACCACTGCCAAACAGGATCCATCAGTCCTGGCTGTTAGTGTGTGAATATCTGTGACCAAGAATAGTATTGGTAACCCACACTGAGCACCACACTTATCGAATTCTGAATTCCACTTCTTCAAAAGTAGGGCATCCCAGAAAGCAGAGGGAAGAGGAGGAACAACACGGCCTATGTGACACAGGCCCTGAATGCCTGGCTGGTTGTGGGGGATGCAGGTTGCAGGGTGCAGCAGGTGCAGTTTCCCTGTGTGCTGTG
>VYZP01077278.1:0-14545 GCA_013400635.1 Hypocryptadius cinnamomeus | reverse complement strand
ATGCTAACCAACTGTTGATACACACTCCCTGTAACACTGCTAGGACAAAGGTTCATAAAAAGATTGTTAAGCACTGTGACTTATTTCTAGTTAACTGTTATTTCTCTGGTTGCATGAAAAGACTTTACATATTTAACACATATCGGTGCTTCTTTCTTCATTGCTATTCATTTTTCCATCTTTTATAATCGGGAAATATTTTATTTTGCATATGCTTATGGGGCTTTTGGCATGTTTTTGCAAAGGTACACAATTCCACATCTATTAAGAAGTACAAACAGAGGTCACAGCGTTCTCACATTTCATTTGCTCTCACTCTCCAGCAGCTTCCAGCGCCAATCACTAAAGCAAGACCTTGACTTTTGACCTTAGTGCGGAGTAAGAACTGTGCACTTCTGAGCAGGCTAGACAAGCGACTTCAGAAAAGAGCCTTAGCCAAGTTGAACGGCAGGTTAAACGAAAATTAGTTGATGAGACAGTGCAGGTGACAAATTTAACCCACCTTGTGCTGTGCAAAGACAGCTGAGCCTGCTCTGACAATCTCCAGAGTTAGAGGCACAGCGGGGCATGAGACAATATGCTGAAACCAGCAGGACACCAGGGCAGCTCCTCACCCCCAACCCACTATTCCTGCTCAACACTGAGCCCTGCTCTCTTGTCCAGCCCAGCTCAGGCACCTGCGAACTCTGTTCCATATCCTTTGTGTTCAGCCAGAGCAAAGCGAGATTCCCGTCAAGTGTGCCACGCCTGCTTTTGTGTGCTGTTATCAGCAAATGGGAACACTAGCTAAGCCACAGATCATAGCTGCATCAAGAGAAAAAAAAAAAAATCTGCGTCAGATGAACTGTTTACAGAACCCTTTAGGGTAGAAGAGGCTCTTAAGGTCCTTTAGTCCAACCATTCCAGTGATATTTAAAGAACAACAACTTCAATATCCACTTCCCTGTAAATTTATTGGAGGATCCTCTCCTTCCCTGACTGGTAGAAACCAAGCAGATTATTAGAATTTACAAGATGTCAAGGATTAGAAGGGGAAATTATTCCTTTATAAGGTCACTAATTTCAAAGCGAAAGAGGAAGATGTTCCAGAGATGCAATGCTTTGGAGTAAAATTTGCATTTGCTGCAGTGCAATTCTGAGGGAAAATTTTGGTTCATTTCTGTGGATTCTTTGGTTAATTTTCGATGGATCCATGTAATGAGCATAACATCTCATTGATCTCTTAAAATTCAACATGTTAGGGGGCACAGCAGGTAATCATTGAACCTCCCAGCATGACATTCTGAACTCTGAGTGAAAAAGAAGAGAATATTAAGCAGTTATATTTCTTCTGGAAACAGTCACTGAAGTAGTAAATCCAAATCAGTCATTCCTACTTCAAAATTATAAAGGTGAATTGCAAAGTATTTCCGAAACACAAGAAACATTTGAGAGTGGAAAAGGAGGAAGGACTATGTTAGCCATCTAAATTCTTGTCTGAAAGAAAGACAAATTATTTGTCACAGTCTACAAAGAATCCCTAGATACTGATATTAAGCTATGCTCTCCTCATGAAAAAAAAAAAAGGATGGTGAAAACCAACAGAAGTTAAACCAATACAAATTCAACCCGGAATTAATATATATCATTTTCCTAAATAAAACATTACGACACCTTTGCAGAAATAATACAGACTACCCTCACCATTTAAACCTTACCTCAAGAGTGGATAATACCACTGCAAATATTTTGTAATTCAGATAAAAGGTACAGGTTTGATGCTTGATGATTTTAAACAAAGAATGAAATCATCTTTCTTGGTCTTTTAAAAGAGTGGTACAGTCAAGTTCAAAGTGATTCTGCAGGACCAAGAAACAGTCAGAGACTGGTTTGAAGTTCAAATTCCTTACTGACCAAAAGGTAGAATGGGAACATTTTTGCTTCCATCATTATCTCACTGGCTGCTGCTGTCTGAATTAGGTAAGAACCACGCCCTTAAAATCCAGTTTACATCAAATTTACCTCCAATTGACTGTTGCCTTGTGTAAAGAGAACTTTCATTCTGGTAAAGCTCTGCCAGGCCAAAAGAGAATGAAATTTACACTTCCTGCCTTAAATCAGATTTCCATCAGCTGCTCTGCTGACAAAGTGGATTAGCTTTGTGGAACAGTGAACTCAGTGACAAACTGGACAGTACAGCACTAAGTGGAGTGAGATATTGTCAACAAAAAAGCTCTTAACTATTCATTTTCATTGGGATTTTTAGTACATTTCCTTTTAGACTTCTTGGGACAGGATTTTCCACCACTTTGCAAATGGGATTCAGCTGCACATGCATGAGCTGAATGAAAATATTCCAAGTTCTAAACAGAAGTGTTACACATCGGCAGGGCGACCTAAGGAAAAAGACAATGAAGACTATGACTAACCTTTTTTCCTTCTCCTTTTCCCATTAAGCTCAAAGTGGTTTTCTTTTAGTAAGAAGCATCAGAGGCTGAACCACACAAACTTCTCCATGATGCCAGGCCAGTGGTCCCAAAAATAATTTCAGATGATGACCTCTCAGATGAAATTCCAGGTTAAATAATTTCCCAAAATGATCTGTCTATTCACATAGGAACTTGTTTAGATCATCAGTGTCTCAGTCAATTTATGAAAGGTGCTGGTCTATTTAAAACTCTAGAGGCATGAAAGGATACAAAAAAATCCCCATGCAAAACAAACAAAAAACTAAATCAGTCCCCTTAAACAATGGGGAAAACAATAGCAGATTAACATTCTCAATCTTCAGCTGAGAAGCCAATTCCTCCTGAAGAGAGAAAGGCTGCACAGCCTCAGAGATTTTTTCACAGAAATTCCTACCTTTTAGCAATTGTGGTTCAGTTCATCTTGGCAACAAACATACCCTCGCACACCAATGTAAAAGCTATACTGGACATGGAGACAATGGGAAAAATGCTCTGTTGGTTGGACTATTTAGATATGCAAAAGTTCTTAAACTTCTTTTGGGAATTAAACTCATAAAAAGCCCTGCTTGATATTGAAATTAGGAAGTCTTGAGTTTGGAAGAGTTCAAGACAGTAACCCATAGGTTTAGTGAGCAGTCCCTGGCCCAGTCATCTACCCAGGGTTCTTCAAATAATTAAAAGTAAATAAAAATAAAGACACTGCCAGTTACTGTACTTGTCACCCCATTTTGTTTTTTAGGTTTTCCCTCCCTTCCTTTCTCCAGGATGAGAGTGAATTAAATGTGAATCTAGGCACTAAAATATGCACTAAATAGTAACATGACAGTGTTACTTCTGGTGGCCACTGTGCTCCTGAGTACCTGCTAAGAGTTTAGCTTCCAGGTTCTCACTGGAGCAGAGGCAGATAAATTCCAGCCAGCCAAGATGAACTGAGTTAAAACTGTAAGAACATAAGAATTGTTTAAGCTCAAACCTTAACCACAGAATCATTAAGGTTGGAAAAGACCTCCAAGATCACCGAGTCCAACCTTTGACCAATCACCACCTGGTCAATTAAAGCACAGCCCTGAGTGCCATGTCTAGTTGCTAAGCTGTAATGCTGCCTAAGAACCAGGATCCCATCTCTGACTGAGGCAAAGAGCAGATGGCTCAGGAAGAGGTCAGGACTCACACAACATTACAGTCTTACATCCATAATGCACCCTCCCATCTTCCAGCCATTCACAGCTTCCCTCTACTAGGCTAACTGGGTTTGCAACCCCCCAGAAAATATCCTCTTACAGATTACAGGCTGACACGTGCCCTCAGCTCATGGAACAGGGAGTTTTGGTAGCCTACAGCTCAGGACTCTACTGATCTTGCACCTTCTAGCCCTGCTTATCTATGGGGATGGCTTGACAGTGCAGTGGGAGAGTCCTGCACTGTGTGGGCAGTGCAGAACTGCCTACCAGGCATCCTAACTCAGCATTTTGTGGACTGTGTTGAGGAACAAAGACATGAGGTTTCCTCTTTTCTCTGTATGAGCTGTACATGCCTGATTGCATCAGGCACAATAAGGCCACGCACTTTTGTTCTGTGCTGCAGCCATTTTTCTGTGACATCTGGCACAACACATCCTGGCAGCTGCATCCTTCCCCCCATCTCAGCTGCTGCCTGGTGAGAACTGTGTTCTAGATGTGAAACACTGGTCAAACGTGAGAACTTAATCATACTTCAAAGGAAAACATTTATGCAATAGCACTGAAACAGGAAACCCAGCTATTTTTGGAGTGGGAGGGGGTGAAATACTCTAAAAAAATATTGCTTCCGCCAAAGATTAAACATTAGGAAGCCCTAAAGAATCTTCTTCACAAAGAAAATTGCTTGCTTGACCTAAATAGTTTGCTGCTAGAAGGCAACAACAAGAATATGTCTGAAGATCTAGCTGTTATTTAATTAGGGTATTCGAGATCAAGCTCCTGTGTCTTAACTGACTTTCGGGCCAAGGTGATCTTTTCACAGCCAAAGATGCCCTCACTAAGATAGCTAACTTTTCCAGGAAGAGTTTTAGCATCCTACAGAAATATTAAACAATGGTATAACGGCTTGACATCATTTCCTCTATTAGTACCTTTAAATGTCAACCCACAGAGGATATAAAGCATTACAGCCTAGAAATCCACAATTTCCTTCCCTTAAATATTATTTACAGACATTTTGAATGATACTTGAAATTGATACTTATGTTTCATTCCACATATTCTTAGAATAAAATCTGAATAGACATTTCTGTATTTGTGACAGAGCTGATGGTTACCAATGGGATTTGTGAAGCTCTGCAGGATGGACCGTGCTTTCACACATAAAGGTGTTGATGTCATGTGTGGACAGAAAAAACTATTTTAATACTGTGGCTAGTTTATAAATATATTAAAGTCTGCAGCTTTAGTCACATGTGAGATCATTAGATTACCTTTTGAGTACACAGACAAGGGTGAGGCCCCCAAAAGTATTCATGAAGAGAAAAAACCACAGTTGCTTTGAGAAAAAAAGGACTACTTTCCAGACTGCTTGCAGCTCACTCAATTAACCAGAATCAAAACAAACCATTCTATATTATACACACAGAGAGATTATGAGCGAGCAGGAGTATCTGGACTCCTACACAGCAAGACTGTGATGTTCATGCTGCCTTATTAATGACCTAACAACCATAACTAACTTAGGAGTCTAGGAGAGATGATTTACAAGGGCTTGGAGTGACAGGACAAGGGGGAATGGCTTCAGAATGACAGAGTGCAGGTTTAGATTGGATATGAGGAAGAAATTCCTCCCTATGAGGGTGGTGACACCCCAGCACAGGTTGCCCAGAGAAGCTGTGGCTGCCCCATCCCTGTCCAGTGTCCAGCCCCTGTCCAGGTTGGATGGGGCTTGAGCAACCTGGGATAGTGGAAGGTGTCCCTGCCCACGGCAGGGGTCAGGATGAGATGATGTTTACCAAAAAAAACCCAAACCATTCCGTGATTCCATGATTCTCTATTTCTGAGTAAGGTCAGCAGCACACAACTGCTTAGGCCTTGTCTTTGGAAGACACAGCTCCCCAACATGTCAAGCTTCAAACATCCAACTGAAAATGACCAACTATATAATTTTTTCCCCTGATTTTAGCCAAGGAAGTGCATGAACAATGTGGTTCTTTTATGTACCTCTACCTTTACTAAGTGCTGGAATGGAAAAACCTCTTGAATTCAGGTTTGTCTGTGACCATATGAGAAATCCCAGATCAGGCAAAGTACCCCGATGAGGGCAGTGCTAAAAACATTTGGGTCCTTGAAACATTGGTTTGTGTTATGCTTTGAGTGGAAAGCGAACAGTGAAAATCAAAACCAACAGACAGTTTACACACATTCCAAGAAACACAGGTAAGTCTTTTGACCTTAGAAAGTACCTCCTACATTTGCCAGTCACAAATCAGGCCTAACTTGAAATGCCTGAAATTAGGACTCACTATGGTTTGTAGAAATTAAGAAGCAGGCTGGGGGAAAAAAAACCTCAAAGCAACCATGACCCACTGCAATTCTAGGGTATTTTTCACAAGGGAAGGGCTATTGGTTATTTTTTCTACTGTGTTACATTAAGAAAGAGTGTTGTGAGGCTGCACCTGAAGGGTCAGATGTTGGCTAGAGCTGAATAGGTTTTGCTAGCTTTCACTGAGCTTTTAGACCTGTCAGATGAGACAAAGGCACTCATGCCTAGACACTTCATGATCTCACAAATACCATTTCTCATGCTCTGGACTCAACAACCAGCTATGGGTCAGTCATAAGCAATCATACGAGATAGAAAATACAATAAATGGTGTAACATCATAAACAGAAAGGGAGCCAGGAGATGATTAGCTAAAAATAAACAGAGATGAATAAGAAAAATGTCTCTTACCTGGTCCAGATTGTTGTAAAAGTCAATACTGGCTGCACACAAGTACCTCCCAAGCAGAGTCGCATGGGTAGTAAAAATTGTGGCGACGGGAAGTTTTTGTGATCGAGACAGGATTAAACCCACTCCTGCCTGCCACTCATGGAAGTGGGCAATTATATTGGGCTTGTCGTCAAACTGACAGGAAAGCTGAAAGTAGAAAGAAATACATACATACATTATCCTGTCCATCATCCCAGCCCCAGAGAACTTTTCTTTTTCTTTTTTCGTGAAGCCTTTTGTATGCTTGCTTTCCTTCTTGTGACAAAACAGTACAATTTTAAGAGGACAAGTGCCTCGATTTTCATCAGCCCTAATTCTTAGCCCAAGGAAAACATGTTCCTCTCTAGCACCTCAGAACAGACCCCTTTCTAGAGTGTCAGAGGGCTCTGGCAAGCACAGTCACTCAGACTCCACGCTGGGCAGCCCCACTGCCTTTCTTCTTGAAAAATATAGTTGAATGACCACTAAACATTTAAGTTTCAAATACAAATTTGATTTACATTAAGATCAACTTCCTAAAAATCTTGGTTTTCAAACTGAGAATAGGAACCACATCCCAAGGTGGTTTTGGCCTGCAAATTTCTAGATTTAAAAACTGTACCTCTTTCAAAAACCAGGCTGTTAATGATCCAAAAATCACAGCATCGTTGGCTTCTCGGTCATGAAAAGGGATCCCTATGTTGCTGACTTCCCAAAATTCACCTTTCCACTTGTCCAGGTTCCAAGCTGCTGATCCTATATCAAACAGTAAGACATAAGGGCTGCCCTCTATCAGCCATCTTCCAAAAAAGACCTATGGAAAAGAGGCAAGGACAAGAAGGATAGAAAGAAAATGTTAAAGTGAATGTAAAGGCCAGTTAGCACAACGATCTTCATCCATCAAATCTGAAGTGTTTCCCACAAAGAATGTGTATTCACAGTCCTACAATCCAGGACTTGCAGTTTTCTTTGCAAAATACATGGAGTAATATTGAAGTACAGGAAACTATAATCCTGAGGAACATTTTATTTTTAAGTCTTTCATTTTAGATTTTCATTGCAATAATAACTTCTTTTCCATGAAAGAAAAAAAAGGGTTTGGAAGACTGCATTTGCTTGAATAATGAGGCCTTCTTGTTGAAGTATCTATGCCAGTTCTGTTCGTATTTTTAAATTACTATTTTCTTTCATTCATTGTCTCCAGTCTGTTGCTGTTTATGCTAGATTACTGAGGAGAGGTTTTGTAGGACTGATGCTTGGTGCCTGTATCTACCATGACATTTCTTCCTTCTTCCCAAGCAGCACAGAGGGGAAGGATTCCACTTCCATTTGGAAGAGTGGAAGGATCAATCAGAATACCTAAAAGGATCAATCTTAATACCTAAAATCACATCAGGCTAAAAATGCAGCTTTCCTGCTTTGTCTCCATTGGTATAGTTAAACATTTCTAAGAGTATTTACAACTTCACTGCCCTCACCAGCTTGCCCGACCCAGCTGGGCCCACACTACAGTCTGCAAAGTCAAATAATTTCGCATTAAATCTGCCATCAAAATGGCTGGGACCTCAGGGTTTCCAGCTGAACCCAGCCCTGACGCTGCAATGAGCTGAAGAGAGGTCAGGTCTTGAAAACAAGTAAGATAAAAGCTTTTGGCCTGTTTTCACAAAAAGTACAAGGCATAACAAAGACTGGTTTGCTCCTTTTCACTCCTCATGTATTTATTTCAGACTGTCCAGATTTGTTATTCAGGAAAATGAGGTTAAAAAGCAGGGAACCCAGACTTCATCTAAATACATGGTCAGGTTGTGGCAAGAAACACACCTGACCCGAGAAGTTTGGAAGCATTCCTAGGTCCCCTGGTTTAAAGCCATCCATTGTGATGCATAAGCAAAATCCAGACATAAAAGTTAATAGGATAAGTGCAGCTCCTAGAAAGAAGAGCGTCATTATTGGAGATCAAAGCTATATTTGACATCCTTGGGACAGATTTGATGCTGTATATGAATACTTCAGCAGCACCATGCACATGTTGGGCTGGCAGAGGTGGCTGATCAAATTGGATGCATTGCTGGAACAACATAAAGCATTACAATCAATCTGCCCCAGAAGTCTTCAGCTGTTTTCCAGACACAGGAGTGTTACAGAGGCAACATGGTAAACTTGATCAATCACCTATGAAAATATGATAAAGATAAGAAATGGCAGTTTCAGTTTGAGCCTGTACAATTCAAGTATCATGTCAGTGTCCTCAACAGACACCCTCCCAAGCTGTGGCACATACTCATCTGCACATCTGCAAAGACATCTGCACAACCGGGCATTAGATCCTAAGAACAGCACGACTGCTCTTACAAAGGGAGACAACACATTGCCAGTGCCACAGCTAGTGGCAACCCAAGAACTTCAGGAATTTCTACACTGAAATGTGTCAATCCCCTCAGCAACAGTAAGAATCCTTCCCTGCTGCTGCCTCTGATGCTCTCCACATCTGTTCAGCACACAGTATGAGCAGACAATTTTTCCTCCTGCAAACTGGCATCTCTGAGGGACTCCACACTGAGTCAGAGTGCAGGCGAATTCTACATCTCTGATAAGGACTTCAAGAAAGGAGGTCAAATTTAGCATGAGTTACCTTCCACCCATTTTCAGGTAACCAAAGCTGCCTGCAGCTTAATAACTGCCCATCAACACAGCAGATAATCTATTTCTTTTAGATAATCTTTATAGGAAGAAGTTTATTCTTACTTTATTGTTGGAGAAACCAAGCCTCAGAAAGACTATGAGATCACACAGAAAACACTGGTTAAAAATCATGTTGGAAAGAGAGATGAATCCACTTCTTGTGTTGTGGTTTAACCTCTCTTCTCAGGGAACTGACAGCTGGTTGCACTGAATTGAGGAAGTGAATCCTTTGTCACCTCAGTGCTTTTCTCAAGTCCTTTTCTGGTTTTCAGCTCAATATTTTTATGCTACATTAGAAAAATTAAGAGCTAATGGAACACTCTTCTCACTCCCATGCAAGAATGTGAAATGTAAGGGCACAAAGTAAGGTCATATTATATGTACTAAAATCTTACCATACTTAGAGACCAGATAAATAAGTCATTAATCCAGTTAAGCAGCCTTGCATATAAATGACTGTTAAAACCCATAATTGGATGAACTGGTTCCTCCTCAAAAATAACCTTTAATGAATTGACTCTGCTGTTCTAACAGTGGATTCTGAGCCTTTCCCATTGTGACATTGACCAGGACTGCTGTGTCAAGTGGAACAACAAGAGCATTAACCCAAACTTTAATCTCCTCAGAGTCAGATTTGTTGCCCTGGGAAGCAGCAGCACATCTGATTTACCTGACACCCTTGGCTTTTCATGGTGTCCATTGCCTTCTTAACTGCAGGGTTTGGAGGTTCAGAGAATTCCACCTGAGTCTTCACATTCTGCTCAAAATAGGGGCCAATCAGGAAATAGTTTTCACCCCATTCATCTGCTGTAGTTTTGGCTTTTGTCTGGATCACAGTGTAAATGCCTCCCACTGCAAAAGAAGATCATGAAGAACAAAAATTATAAAGGGGCACAGGCTACATATCTCTGTACTAATCTCCAACCCATCTGTGGATCAGATACACTGCTAGTTAAATCCCCTCACATATGGAGGCTTTAAGTGAAATCCAGCCTCAATCAAATAAACAGAAGTTCAGTCTCTTAAATGGTATCAGAGCTTCACTGTTCAGTTGAGGGATAAAAATCCTGGGCCTCATACTTCCACTCTCCCTTATCTGATCTTGATTCTGCTGCATCCCAAGCACAGCCTTCTGCTTTTGTTTTATTGCCTCAGTTATAATTTTCAAACCTATTTTTCATCATGTGGTAAGAACTGAGCTTGTTTGACACAAATCACTAAGAGAAGTTGAAGAACTGATGGATTTCATTGATTGCTGACTATAAAAATGGACTTAACCCAATATCCTCAAAGCATAAGGAGTCTTGCTCCATTATCAGTCTTGAAGCGTTGTTAAAGTTGGAGGAAACGTAGCCTACACTGACTACATAAATGTCTGTAGCATTTTTCACCAAAATATTGTCTGCTTTGAAAGCAAATGTAGCATTCAAATGCGTAAGAGAATTCAGCAGCATCCCTCGCCAAGTCAATACAGATCTATCCAGTCTTGCACAGGGTGTGCTAGAGTCCCTTAGCTGCTCTTGCTCAGAGTTTGCCATAGCCAGCCCTGGAATTCACGCACTGGCAGGGCAAACCTCCCTTTGCCACAGTCCCCAGGGTGCCAGGCAGTGGACATTGCACCACCACCAAATCAGAAGAACAATAGGGCATGCTTGAATCCAGCAAGGGGGCAGGATGGCAAGGAAAAACCTGAAGCCAAGCAGCTGCTGCACACCAGAGACAATGAGCGTAGCTTCAGCAAGGTGGGAGAGAGGGCGCACAACAGGTAAAAAGAGCAAAAGAAATACTACAGAAAGGATTGGTGCTCCTACATAAATTTTTTTCCCTCCACTGAATGTTGAAGCTTTGGAAATATTTGGCAGCACTCCGGGGAAGGAGATGGTGCTACAGCTTCCAGCAGTGACATCAAAATTACCTACAGAGTCAGCACTGAAAGCTGCCAGGCATTGAGAGCTGGCACTCTAGGCTCACACTTTTAAAGCTATTGGGATATCCAGAGGTGCCAGTGCACCGCTTCCAACAGAATTAAAAACATTGAGAAGTTACCTAATTCTCCTTAAAAATCTGCCACTGCTATGTACAATACGGCAGCTGAAGTTGCTCAGCACTTCGGGAGATTAGTTCCCAGATTAATTAAACTGTATCCCCTGACAAACACAGAAAGCCTTCTGCAAAGCCTGGTGTCTTGCAGCTCTGAGGAGCCAAATGACAGAGCTACAGTTTTAATTATGCTCTTAGAAAAGAAATTGTTCACTTAAATGCCTTTTCTCTACAAACATCCCATTTGTTTTGAATGTTGAAAGGATCCCTGGTCTCAATATTTTCATGTCTCAGGAATCTAGGTATTTACAAAGAGAAAACAAAATGCAGTTCCAATCTACCAGCTTGCTATGTAGAATTAGTACAATAAATTATTACCCTTAATAATTCAAGACCTAAGAAGACAAGAATCTTACAGATGTCTGTTCCTAAATCAAGCTGTCAGTTCAAGAGTTTCACATCATGTAGCCATGGAATTGCAGAAGGAAACCTATACATAAGACTATTGTTCTCCCCTTCAGCAGGACCAAAAGACTTAAGAAACTAATTTATAGTCATCATATTCTTCCATGGCTGCTTTGGACAGGGATTTAGAGCAATCTTAGATAAATAACACTGTATTTTCCCTCCAAATTCCTCCCCTCACAAGCTGAGAGAGTCTATTTGAATAGCTTGGATTCAGATAAACATGAAATTTTAATTATATGAGACAAGTCAGAACATTCAACCTATAAAGCAATAGTTATGATGATACATCTGTTTTTATGGGGTGATAAATTGATCATAGGAGCATAAGAGGCTTCAATCCAAAACACATAAATATGAGGTTTGATAGAAATCTTAGTCATGAAACCGGCTGGTTTGAATTGGCAGGGATACAGAGCTTTGAATGAGGAAAGATTTTAGTGCAGAGCAGCCTGGTGATCCAGGAAAAAGAGAAAACATGACTAGCAAGATGAAATACACTAAATACCATGATAAAACTGTATATGCCTAGAGTGAAGCAAAGCTCCCTCCCCTATCCTAGGAGCGCGGGATTGGCAACGTAGCTGCGTTTCCACAGCCACGGATTTGAAGAGAAATGGCGAAGCTGCAGCTCAAGGACAGGGTAGAGCCTGGATCTTTGTTTCACACAGCCAGCATCTGAGTGTTTCTTTCCACAAGGTTATCCCTAGGATCCCTGCATGCCCTAAAGGGCCAAAGGTGTATGGAAGGCCTCTTATGGGGGAAAGAATGGAGAGTGTACTGTGCTCTGCTGTTGTAATCTGTTGCATAGCAAGGTAAAAAACATTTCAGGGCACTGATTTGCCTGAAATGCAAAAAAAAGTACTTATAATAAAATCCAAGGAGTACATTTCACAGGCCATTAAAACTCCTCCGAAGGTAACTGTGATAAAAGCAGTGCTACCTGGCGCCCAGATTTGCTTTTGTCTTCCCTGTTACTGTGGAAATATGACTCACAAAACATGTCTGCGCATAAGGTTTAACTGACAGCGGAGGGAAACTGCAAGTGAAACTATGTATGTAGGAAGTGTTGGGTATAACTTAAAAAAGACATCTTGAGAAGAACAGAGCAATGTCTAGAATAATGTATTGATTTTTGAAATTACACTTCTCCATAGCAAACTCAAGGAACACAATATACATCTTTTAAGAGACAGTTTCTACATGCTCAGTTGCTTTGAATTCCCTGGAAATATCTGTGCCAGTAAGCAAAACATGATATATCCTACTGAGTAGCAGAGTAGGGGTTTACATGTTCATCTCACAGAATTCTCAAATTGCTTCAACAATTTGGTAAGCCTTCTTTTTCTTGTCTAATACGATGTTTTAGGTCATATTATAAACAGAAAACCTTTCCAAACAATAGGGATGTACCAAAATGTTGCAAGTTTCTCTATGCTGCCTCTCAAATTTTGTACTTTGAAACAGGGTTAAAACAAACAAGAAATGACAAAACAAGAAACTGATAGAGAATCAGTAGAGATCAGAATAAGAGAACTGGTTTGGAATATCACAGACACAGGGAATTAGCAGTAAAATGTTGATACAGGAATAATTTAGTTTTCTGATGTTCAACAAATGCTTTATTCAAATATATTAAGTTTTGGTAATTTTAAAGCTTCCTTGAAACAAATATATTTCTATTATTTCTTTTTAAAACATGCTTTTAACCTTTCCACCAATAAATGAAACGAACTTTAAAAGGAAATCAACAAAAAAAATCTTTCCACCATCTATCTCCTTTCCATTCTTCCTCTTTTTCTTTTCTCTTTTTTTAAGAGAGAAAAAAAAAAATGGCACAGAAACGAGAGCTCAGATATTTGGGAAAGAAGGATTTTGTTAATTTAAGGGAAGACTGTGACACAGGAGGAGGGACTTGGAGAGAGTTTCAACCTTAACACAACCAAGAAAACATTTTAATTCACTCACCCAGAGAACCACAAAGCTACAATATCCTCAAGTAACCAGACTGTAATGTGCTCCGAGGCTGACAGCACCCTCACTCTGTATCTCAAGAGGACTGCATACATACCTAAAGAGGTCTTTTTACTGATCTCTTAAAAAAATAGAAGATGAAACCAAAATACTATCACAGAAAATTCCACAGAATTATTTTAAAAGTCTAAAACTTTTTATGTATGCTAACACTACTAGAATTTGTCTAAAGGAGTTCTCTGCATCACTCCAGTGTTTTCTTTTTTCCTTATTTCAAGTCCTGCTGCATTATTTCTTTTGTATATTTAAAATCCAAGCAGCAGTTAGAACATGTCCTCCTACCCACCCCACACTGCAGAAGGACAGAAGGAAGGAGCAGCAGAACCCAAAAATGAGGGAGAGAAATAGGAAGTGAACTACGGAAGTGGGACAGAGGTAAGTGGAGATTGTCACTGATCCTTTCCCACACACCTTTGCTACACAGAGAGAGCACCAGGATGATTCCAGGGCTCTGCAGCTTCTTTGCTATGTCCTGACCAGGCCACTCTGGAGGCATTAAAGCTTCCCTGAGTACCATGAGAGCCACAGGATCCATGGGAGCAACATAAGCCCAGGCTCAGGATTCAAACTACCACAATCACTCTCACATCAATTGTTTCACCATTCTCCTCAGAATGTCTTTGATCTGCACAGGTGTGATAAAAATTTGGATTGAACTTGTTTCTAACATTTGACTGGAATTTGACTGATTGTTTGATTGTCTGTTGAGGTACCCTTAATAAAATCAGGTTGTAAAATGTGTCAGGTGAAAAAAAACCAGTATCTTCAGCCAGCAGATATTTTTCCTGTGGTTTTTGGGCTATGTTTGTGGCCAAGACTCCTCAGGAGACAGATCTCCACATTCTCTGCAATTCTGACATTCCAAACATATTTTGAAATAATACTGAACCATTGAAACTTATGACAGATATCCACAACTGAGAAGCTATTTCTGTGTGCAT